>PVIH01004201.1:0-144866 GCA_004025045.1 Sigmodon hispidus
CCTCCCCATCCTCCATCCCCATCCTCCCCATCCTCCATCCCCATCTTCCATGCCCATCCTCTTTGTCTATGTACAAAGTAGCCCCTCCTTTGAGCCCCCCCATCTGCCCTTGGCCCTCCTTGCTGCTGTCCTTGGTCCTCTCTCCCAGGTTTATGCTTAAAAGCCAACCTGCTCCACTCCCAACCTCACAGTTACTTCAAATTACATTTCTTCTCCTTTTCCTTAAGGTGATGTTCCATAACCTGGAGATGGCCACCTTCTCCAACAGTGGGAAAAGAGAGAATATGGTGTCTCCTTTTGCTTGCCAACTTATCAGATTAAGAAATGCCTAGGATGAAATCTCTCCCTTTTTTTTTTAATGTAGGCATTTTAGTGCTGTGAGTTTGCCTGTTCTTAATGTCCCATAACTATGGGTGTGTTATATATTTTTTTGCCTTAATTTTCATTCAGTAGTGAGTTGTTTAACTTTTATGCATTTGTGTATTTTTTCTGTTGTTGATTTTTACCATCTATACACTTGGTAGTTGGCTAGTATTTAAAATGTATAAAGAACTAAAAAATGGTTATCAAGAAAACAAACAACCCAATTAAAAATTGGATACAGATCTAAACAGAATTGTCAAAAGATAAAATACAAATAATCTAGAATAACCTCAAGAAATGTTCAACATCCTTATTTATCAGGGAAATGTGAATCAAAACTACTTTGAGATACCATTCTCATATTAGTTAGCAAATGACAGCTGGTGTTGGTGAGGATGTAGGGTAAGGGGACACCCATTCATTGCTGCTGAGAGTGCAAACCTGTACAGCCACAGTGGACATCAGTGTGGCTGTTCCTCAGAAAGCTTGGGATAGATCTATTTCAAGATACAACTGTACCACTCTTGGCCATACACCCAAAGGATGCTTCATCCTACCACAGGGACACCTGCTCAACTATGTTCATTGCTGCTCTATTCATAAAAGCCAGAAACTGGAAACACCTTAAATGTCCACCACAGAAGAATAGACAAGAAAATGTGGTACATTTAAATTGAGTATCACTCAGCTGCTAAAAAAAGAATTATCATGAAATTCAAAGGAAAATGAAATCATCCTGAGTGAGGTAACCCAGACTTCTAATTCTTATAAAGCAAATTGCTCATACAATATATATAATATAAAACACATATGTATCTTAACATAATATAATGAAGAACTTTCTCATTTACAGGATGGTCCTGTACTAAAGGCTGTTCTAGAATAAATACCCAGAGCTAGAATAATCCCTGTACCTGGGAGGCTGATGCAGGAAAATTATGAGTTCCAGGCCAGCCTAAGCTACGTAGTGAGACACTGTCTCAATAAAATAAAATAAAACAACAAAATTAAGTGAATGACTCTCTAGCCCATGGTAAACTTAAAATTTTTATCAAAATTAATAAAAATAATTATATTGGAAAAAATAACTTTAAAAAACAGTTGCTGCATTCTACAGGCATACTAATTATGGAGACCAAGGTTTACAGGAAGAATCATATTAACATTTTACCTTAAATAAAAAATTAACGAACTTTATACTAAACCTCTCCCCAGCAAAAAATCAAAACCAAAAACTGTGTTTGACCAGTACTGCCCGCCACCCATTCACAGATATGTGTGTCTGTCTGTGTGAGCTTGTAGAAGTTTTTCTTAGTTGTTCTCTACATTACTTATTTATGTTTTGAGACAGGGTCTCTCAGCCTGGGATTCACTGATTTGGCTGAAATATTTGGCCAGCAAGTCCCAGAGATTCTTCTGTTCTCACCTCCCCAGCCTAGAGATTACAAACACATACTGCTTTCCTTCCTTCCTTCCTTCCTTCCTTCCTTCCTTCCTTCCTTCCTTCCCTCCTTTCTTCCTTCCTTCCTTCCTTCCTTCCTTTCTTCCTTCCCTCCTTCCCTCCCTCCCTCCTTCTCTCCCTTCTTCCTTCCTTTCTCTTTCTCCCTTTAACATGGGCTCTGGGGGAATCAAACTCAGATCGTCAAGCATTTTACCAACTGAACCATCTCTGCTGCTCCTCATGGCTTTCTTAACAGGGCAAGGAGAGAGCCCTGGCTGGCTCTAACATCTGCTGGGCTGAGACCTAGCCTACAGGCCCAGATTAGAGAATAGGAGAAGAGCTAGTACCTCAAGGCAGATGATAAGGATGATGCCACCATGGGCTATGTGTCAGTGAAGTGGCCTGATATCCTGAACAGAAGCCAGAGTAGAGACTGACCTGAGTCCAGGACGCATGATGGCGTAACCCACAATGAAGTGCACCTTCTCCAAGTTAGACATGGGTCTTTCTGAGATGGGGACATCAAGCCTGAATAGCTCTTCATTAATCTTCAGATTTCTGGCCACCTAGAAGTCCACAGACAGTGGTTAGGACAGCTGTGACCATCTCAATTTACCAAGAAGGAAACAGATGCATGGGACAGAAGCAATAGCCTGGAACCCTGAGCCAATCTGATACTGAGCCAGGACAGACAAATCTAGCTGGGCTCATCTGGCCAGTGAACCATGAGGCCCACTTCAGCTTTTATGAAGAGATATCATTGAACCTTGGTCTCAGCTGCTTATTGTCTGTGGAAGCAGACAAGGGAGCAAAGGAATGTTAGTGTCCATGTGGTTGACCCTGTAGCCACAAGGGCTAGAACATTTGTCTTTGATACTGAGCTACTTTGTGGCTCAGTTTACAAAGCCAGTGGCACAGATGGGGACAGAGGATGCACCTTGCCACAATGGCATCATTATAAAAATTTGCTGCCCAAACTAGAGCTTGGAATGACATGGAGTATGACTCAGGGCAAGATACCTGGTGTTTTTGGATACAGGAACTAAGTATGATACATTGGCTTGGAGTATGGGCAGGGATTGTTTGGCCTACATAACAAAGCTGTGTGTGAAAGAAAACTGAGATCTGACCCAGGGAAGTCAGTCCACAGTCTCTATGTCCATCCTTTAGAGGGAGAAGTTGCCAGCTAGACTGTCTTTTGGAGTCTCTGCCTGGGAAGGTCATCTACCTCATGTGACCTCCTGACATTCCTGTTTTGGCTTTACCCTAGTCTCACAAAGTGAGTGACGTTCAAGACTAGATAAATACTACATCTCCCTTCTTGTATCAGTCAATGTGAAGAAAAACCATGTTTGAGCATGCTCAGATATGTCAGCTCAGGACAGGGACCATATATCCAAGACTGATGCACTATTCCATGATCTGGGGAGTGGACTCAGGTCAAGCCTACAGATGATTCCAGTGAAAGTTGACAGTTTGGCAGCATCTTTGAGAGAAACCCTGTGTGAGAACCAACTGTTCAAGCCACTCCTGACTCTCAGAAAGAACCAGTCTGCCCTGTCTTCAGCTGATGTACATCAAGGTGACTGGTGACCGGTGCAGCCATTACTCTGGGGGAGCTCATGCCTCCGGAGATCAAGAAGCTTCAGCGGCTCTGAGTTGTCCGCGTTGCTAGGGCTGCAGATGCTTTTAGACTCCTCTTCAGCTCATCAGAACATGGGACCTCATAGGTACCCGTGATGAGTCCCAGTGACCTGGTGTATAGAGCACTCCTGGATGTCTACAGTGGCTCCTTTCTGCTGTTACTGCTTCTTAAGAAATTTCTTTTGGTTTTGGTTAGTTTCTCTAATGAAACTGGAGGAAGCCTTTGGCCAAAAGATCTTGTGAATTATTTTTAAACTGTGTGCATATAAATATATGTATGGGCATTTGTGTGTGTTTGTGTGTGGGGGGGGGGTAAGGGCACAGGTATACATGCACATGTATGTGAGTATATATGGAGGCCAGAGGTCAATATCAGGGATATTTTTCAATTGCTTCTCCATATTATTTTTAAATATTTTTTATGTGCATGTGCCCATAGGATAGAAGAAGGTATTGGATTCCATGGTGCTGGAATTAGAAGTATTTTAAATAGTGGGTACTAGGAACCAAACTCTGGAAGAGCAGCAATGCTCTTAACTGCTGAGCCCTCTCTCCAGCCCCCTCTACTTTCCTCTTTGACATGGAATTTTTTTTTTTTTTTTTTTAAATCTAACCTAGAGCTCACTGACTTGGCTGCCCGGCCAGTCACATCCAGAAATCGTCTTGTCTTCTACTCCTTACCTTCCAGGGCCAGAACTACTGGCACACGTTGTGACACATAGCTTTAAGAAAGGCTTTATTTTAATTATCTTTAATTCTGTGAGTCTGTGGGTGGGTATGTACCCAGGAATGAAGATAGCCACAGAGGACAGAGGCATTGGGTTCCCTTGGAGCTGGAGTTATAGGGGCTGGTGGGCTGCTTGGCCTGGGTAATGGGAATGTGTGCTCTGGAAGAGGAGCATGTGCTCTCAGCAGCTCGGCTGTCTCCCTGTCTCAGGTCACAGCCAGCTTCCTATGAGAGCAGAAAGGATCTTGAAAACTCAGGTTGTCACCTTGTGAATCAGTGTGTTACCAGACTAGCCATCTCCCTACCCACCAAGTTCCATTAGAGCGCCTGGTAGATCATGGAGCAAGAACTTGTTCTTTGAGCTGGGGGTGCAGCTCAACATGTCTAGCCTGCTCCAGGGTTGGAGTTCCATTCCAAGAACAGAAAGGAATAAGAAAGAAACTTGCTCTCTGAATTCAGCAAAGTGGGTTTAAAGCCAGGTCCTACATACATGTTCACTGTGACTGATAAACTTAATAGTCAATACTTTTCAGGACTGGCATTCCTAGGGATTAAATGAAAAGTGACTGGCATAGTGGTCTATCATCCAATAGTGGCATCTGTTTGGCTTTGGTTTCATGTGTGCGTGGCCAGTGCATGTGTGGAAGTTAGGGGATAGTCTCAGGTATCAGTCCTCACCTTCTACTTTTTTTGGAGACAGGGCCTCATCACTACTGTACACACAAGGCTGGCTTCAGGCATCAGGAATTCAAGTTCCTTGGAGAAGTGCTAGACTTAGATGCTCAGGTTACTGTGCCTGGCTTGGTTTGGGGGATTTGACATTGGTGTTCATGGCAAATGCTCTTATCCACCAAGTCATCTCCCAGCCTTATTTATTTTTCTTCTCCTCATCTTTCTCTGGCCTCCAACTTACTAGATAGCCAAGGATGACTTTGAAATCCTAATCCTCCTGCCTTTGGGATGTGAGTGCTAGAATAACAGCTATGCCCTACCTTGTCTAGGGATCAAGTTCAGGGTGTTATTCATGCTAGGCAAACACTCTGCCAAGTGAGCCATATCCCCAGCCTCAAAAATCTGTTGTTCTTTTTAAACGTTAATTTGAATTTGGTTGAAGTCAAAGCCAATATTTGGAGTTCAGGAGACCCTCTCCATTCATGATTGCAAACATCCCAATAGTCCTGGTGCCATTCTTGGCTCATGTCTTCCCAGATGCAGTCTCACTCATTGGGTTAAGTGGAGGATGCACCCACCTAGCTTCCTAGGTCCTTCTCTGGTGAACACCTGTCTGCTTCCCTCACCACATACCTGTCCATATTCGTTGTGTTGTGGACCCTGAGTGCCACCATCCTTGCCCAGTCTGTCATGGATCTGCCGAGTCACTGAGCTGCCACTCAGGCTGTTCCTGGCATAGAGCACTGGCTCTGGGAGATCACCCATGAACCTCAGGATGATGGGCCATACAGCTAGGGCTGCCTGGAGAATGAGACAGAAGGCCTGGCTGATTCCAGCACTGAAACCCATAGTGAGCTGGACTCTGCTTATTTCCTCTGAATCACAGCTTATGCTTTGGGCTCTGGGGTGGGAGAGCAGGGCTGAGCTACATAGAAATCAGAGAATACCGAGTGGTCCATGTCATTTTCATGGTAGAGCAGTGGATATCGAAGGAGCTTCTTAATGTGGGTGTGGCTGGCTGATTTCTGGAAGTAAGTTGCAGCGAACTTGGGGAAGGTATACTTATCCAGACCATCCACATCCTCTTCTGGCATCTCCATCATGGGCACTGTATCCAGATCAATCTCAGGCAATTTCGGAGTCTTTACTTCCAGATCCTGGGAGGGCCAGACAGGGAGGACATGGGCCAAACTTTAAATCAAGGAAGTGTACACTACAAATCCCAGGTAGCCCGAGAAAGGTCCTCCCATCCTGAGCTGTCTTACCTCAAAGCGTGTTGGGGCTGGGCCCTCCTGTCCTCCAATCATGGCTGGGAGGAAGCCGAACACTTTCTCCACCATCTCTGTGTCAGTGACAGTGTCATAGATAGACTTACGCTTCCTATCAGGGACAGCACTTCGACCCTTTGGCTCTTTAGCTAAAATGACCGGAGGTCCCTGTAGAAAGAAGATACCCATAGTAAGAAGGCCACTTAGAGGCACAGCTAGCATCCAGGGTACCATTCCAGATACAAGGCTGTCTTGCCAATCTGCATCCTGTTTAATGTTATACTTGCAAGTTCCCTGGCTGTGGTTGAGTCTCCTTCCCAGATGCCAAAATGAGCTACATGAGAAGGGAATGAATCTATTCTGTGGCCTAGTGCGCATGTGTGTTTGTCGTGTGTGTGTGTGTGTGTGTGTGTGTGTAAATATATGAACATCAGAGGTCAATCTCAGATCATCTTCAGGCCTTGCTTTTTGACATAAGTTTTTGTTTTTTTGTTTTTGTTTTTTTTTTTACTGGCTTGCAGTTTGCTGAATATGCTCAGCTGGCTGGCTATCAAGCCCCAGGAATCCATCTGTCTTTACCCTTGGATTACAAACACATACCAACACATGTGCCCTTTTCACATGGGTTCTGAGGATCAATATGAGGGCCTCATGTGAATGAGGAGTGATGGTTAGTTTTGCTTGACATACTCTAGAATCCCCTTGGAGGGTCTTCTCAGTGAGGGACTGTCTAGATCAGGTTGGTCTGTAGGCATGTCTACAGGGAATTGCCTTGGTTACATTAATTGAAGTAGAAGACTGTCCACCATGGGTGGCACCATTCTGTGGGCAACTGTTCCAGGATTATATGAGAGGAACAGAGCTGAGCGTTAGTGTGCACACATCAACTTTCACTGGTCTCTGTTCTTTACCAGTTGTAAGATGGCTAGTGCTTAACTTCCCCAAATAAACACTCTCCCCCTTTAAATTGCTTCTGTGAGGGTATTTTAGCATAGCAACAGCAAACATGGCAGTTTGCTGTGGTGGTTTGAATAGAAATAGCCCCCACAGGCTCACAGGGAGCGGCACTGTTAGGAGCTGTGGCCTTGTTGGAGTAGGTGTGGCTTGCTGGAGGAAGTGTATCACTGTGATGGCAGGCTTTGAGGTTTCGGAAGCTCAAACCAGACCTAGCGGCTCACTCTCTTCCTGTAGCCTGCTGCCCAGTGGTGGAACTCTCAGCTCCCTCTCCCAAACCACGTCTGCCTGCATGCTGCCATGTTTCCTGCTATGAAGATAATGGACCAGACCTCTGAATTGTAAGCCAGCCCCAATTAAAAGTTTCCCTTCAGAAGAGTTGCCACGACCATGGTGTCTCTTCATGGCAATAGAAACCCTAACTAGGACATTTACCAGCTGGTCTATCCTCCCAGACATTCTGCACTATCTAAATTACAGCCCCAGCAGCATCTCCTAGTTTACATCCTGAATTCTTGCTGGGTTTCTAGTAAGCTGTGTAGATTTAAACATTTTTGTCTGAGAATGCTGGATATACTAAAGTACTTCTCATAAGCACTCTTAATTTCTGCCCATCAATTTCCCTATTGGCCCCAGCCAGCCCTACCTCCCTTTACTCCCAGGGACCACCTACAATAGTTTTCTGTTGCTGGAAGTTCCGCCGGGCAGCCATGCCTCTGGCATGTGCCTGGATGATCACCACTGCCCTCCTCTTTGCCTGGACTTGCTGTCGCACCAGGTAGCCCCTGCAACGGGCCTGCAGCTGCACCATATTCTGTCGCATGATCTGGAACTGTCTCATCAGCAGGTGGCTCCGGGCAATGGCCTGCAGGCGTTTAAAGCCCACTAGGATCTGTGGGAGCAGAAGGTAGTTAGATTTACTGCAAGATGCTTTCCCGAGAGAGCAAAGAGTGGTTCTCCCTGGGAGAGCCTCAATATAATTTAGTCACTTGTGTTCTGGTGCTGGTGTTACAAGTATTTATACCTGCCGATGTACACGAGCCTATTAATTATTTGTAACTTGGAGTAGATCTTATCAGTCACATAAGCGCTTGGTAAATAGTGTATGCGATGGCTGATACTGACTGGGAACATAGCAGGATCTAGAATCTCCTTGGAGACAAATCTCTGGGCTTATCAGTGAAGAGTTTTCAAGATAAGGTTAAATGAGGTAAGAGGATCTACTCTAACCATGGACAGGATCATCTTGTGGGTCGAGTTTCTGCATTGTATAAAAAGGAGAAGCCCGCTGAGCCTAGGAACCCACTGCTCTCCGTTTCCTGACCACAAATATCTTTTATTTCCTTACCTAATGGATTGCATCGAACTGTGAGCCCCCAAAAGCCCTTCCCCCCCTTAAGTTTCTTTTATCAGGCACTGTGTTGCCCCAACAAGGGAAATAATTAAGGCAACATAAATAGTAGACTGTCATGGGCTTCCCATCAGCCCACTGAGTTCACCACGCACTAGACAATGAGCTCCTGTGTGGAGTCCACTCAGGTGGGGTGGGTGTCTTTAAAACAGGAGAGTAAGAAATGGATGAACACCCAGTCTACACCAAAGCACAGAGGTTCCTGGATCTCCAGGATGAACCTGTTGGCTGATCAAAGACAACTCAGTGGCCCAGCCTAAGGATTTGAAAGCTACACAAGCTCATAGATGCCTAATGTACCCACTCTGAGCAAATCTAGTTAAGCCCTCTGTGCTTCAGTTCCATTACTGAAGAGTGGCTAATATTAAAGAAAACAATGCACTCGGTGTAACAGGTCTGCAGGTGACCCCTTCTCAGCTACCAACACGGACTGAGCACAGAGTGCTGAAGGTCAGGGCAGGTTGCTGATGTAAGTCTCCTATGCTGCAGTTGCAGTCATAATCATGTCAAGAACAAGGGCTCATGTGAGGCCCAAGAGAGAGTAGTGAGGGTCCCTCTCATTCACAGAGAGCAGAGCCACTATCTGAGGCCTGCGGTGGGAAGGAAGAAAAGGAAGAAATGCTTGCGAAGTGAGGTCCATCCAGCTGGCTAGTCTATTAACTCCACACTGAGTAAAGGCATCAATCCAGTCCTCCTCTGGGGAATGCCCAAAATTCTAGAGGGGAACATTTTGATCTCTTCCCAAACACAGGGTTGGAGATCATGCAAAGGAAAGAATAGATAAAGGGTTGATATTTGGACTTTTAAAGATCTGTATTCTATATCAGTTTACAACAAAATGCTTCTGGCCTGGGAGCTGTAGTTCAGAGAAACAATAGTGAATGATGTGTCTTTCATGGGTCAGTTTTCTGCTGCCACTGAAAGCCCGTCTTCCCAAGCTTGCTCTCTCACCATCTCGAAATTCTTTCTTTGGTAGTGACCTTTCCACGCTGCTTGAAGAGTGACAGCTGCCTGTCTCTGCTTCACAAACTCCTTCCTAGAGGTAAAATGCAAAGGAGAGGTATTAAATAGCTCTGCTCCTGAATACTGCAACATGTTTAGGAGCCAAAGGATGGATCTGAAAACAAAGATGGATAATAAAATATTAGGAACAAAGGGAGGAGTGTGTACAATACATGCATGGAAGCTTTTGAAAGACCAAAAGATGTGTGTGCGGGTTAGAGTCGTGAGATTCACTATTAACCACTATTAACCACCCACATAGGGCACAGCTCAGTGGTAGAGAATTTATCTAGTATAAGACCTTAGGTTCAATCCTCAGCATCACAACCAGCCAACAACAACAACAGCAACAAAAGTCTCAGATAAAACAATCAAATGCAGGGCTGGAGAGATGGCTCAGAGGTTAAGAACACTGACTGTTCTTCCAGAGGACCTGAGTTCAATTCCCAGCAACCACATGGTGGCTCACAACCATCTATGATGAGATCTGACATTCTCTTCTGTACAGTGTATACATAATAAATAAGTATTTAAAAAGCAATCTAAAGCAAAACAAAAACCCCCACCCTTTTGAATGATGAAAATCTAGTTTTAAAAAACAAGCCAATAAATCTGTTCATCCCTCTATATTCCACCAAGATATATAAAGGAACAGAACTAATTGCTACCTTTTCTTCTTTTTTTCTGTTTTCATGTGTACAGGCGCATAGGCTGTGTGCACAACTGTGTGGAGGCCTGAGCATGATATAAGTATCCTCAATCAGTCTTCTACCTTTTCATTCTTGGAGTCTCTCAACCAAACCCAGAGCCAATTTTCTCTGAAGTTCCATCTCCTCCGCCTTCTAAAGCTGAAATTATAGGCAGGATGACACGCCCACCTGACGTTTACCGGTGTCCTGGTTAGATTTAACAGTCAGTTGACACAGCCTAGAGTCATCTGGGAAGGGCATTTCCATTTCTTGGCAGCTGCTCAGCGCAGGGCTTGAACAGAGCCTGAAAGCAGGGCTCAAGAGCTTGGAACCCTCTCCAGTGAGCTTGGCCCTTATACACCTTTGACTTCACAGTTGTGTTTTCTTACCACTGTCAATACCTTCCCAGATGAATTTCTTAGGTTTAGAATAGTATGCCTCGGTCATTTTAAAACCGTATAGAGAACTTCGATATTGATTATTCCTGTCCCATATAGAGCAATCAGAATGTTTGTTCTTTGTTCAGTGTACACACATGAGAGAGACAGAGACAGACAGAGGGTAACTCAGTCAGCCCTCTAATTGTATACACCTGTGTACACACAGGCTCTACTGAAAATATTTGGAAGATTGTATCCGCACTGAAGCTGTACGACTTTCAGTTTTATCATTGCTCCTCAAACGATCATATTGCATTTTATTATCTGGAGGTGGGTTAAGTTACACAGGGGGATCTGTTTAGGTCATATGTGCCCATACCATGCCATTTCAAAAGATGGGGCTAGTGAGATGGTTCAGCAGTTAAGAGTACTCAGTGCTCCTTCAGAAGATCTGAGTTCAGCTCCCAGCACTCACAACCATTTGTAACCCTAGTTCAGGGAACCTGATACCCTCCACTGGCCTCTGTAGTAGGAGGTTTTTGATTTGTTTGGCTGGTGGTTTAGATTTATAGACTGTAGTCTTAGACTGACTAGTTTTAAATAATGCTGTAAAGGTTTATATTGATTTTATGTTGTTTGGCCTATGGTATATTGTTCGCTAGTTTTTTATTTTAATTTAACTTACTTTTATTAATTTGTTTTGTTATGTGGTCTGTGGCTTATTTGTGTTATTTTTTTATGTTGATTTTTGGGTGCCTGGATGGCATGTTTTTTATTTTGTCCCCCTCCCCTATTTATGTTTTGATAATTTGCCTATTTTCACGGTGCCTGTGATAGGCCAAAACAGTTTTTTTTTTTATTTATAGCATATACTAGATGCACATGATGCACACACAAACATGCAGGCAAAACACATATATACATAAAAGATATAAAACAAAAATCAAAAAGTTTTTGAGACAGGATTTTGCTCAGACTGGCCTTGAACTCATGATCTTCCTGTCTCTGGATACCCTCTGGATCCTGGTATTATAGTCATGTACAACTATGCCTGGCAAAGCTGTTTTATGTAAAGGACTATTTTTCTTAGGTTTTTTTTTTTTATATGCTTGAGACCCTGAAACTAATCTCCTCAGTGGTCTAATAAGCAGCCAAATTAACAATCAAAGCACCACAAACCAAAGCTGACCTGCCTCCTTCTGGTGTGCACAGCAGCAGTACCTGACCTGAGGTAGCTGCTTCTCAGGGCACATTCAGCAAAGTCTAGATTCCGGTGTTGTGTTAGAGGGGTGGGCAAGATTGATACTCTAGTATATGAAGACCAGAGGTTCTGATCACAGTATAAGAATTCCTGGCATGCCACGTGGTAAACCCAACATGGTGCCGGGTGAGATAAGAATTCCTGGTATGTAGAGGGCACACCCCTAGGCATGGCTACATAAATCTGTGCCCATCCTTTCTCTTAAAAGGAGCCACCATGTGGCAGTCCATGCTTAGTACATGTGAAAACTTGTGATCAGTCCCAAGCATTAAAACTAACTGGGCAAGCAAGATGATTCAGCAGGTAAAGGTGCTTCCTGAGGGGCCTGGTGATTTGAGTTTGATCCATAGGATCCACATAGTGTAAGGAGAGAAATGGCTTCTGAGAGATTCCCTCTCACTTCCATGTGCATGCAATAAATGAGTAAGTACAACTTCAAATTTAAAAAACTAGCTATCTAAGTAGTCTAAAGTAGCAGTGGTGCTTAAATAGAAGAACCAACCAAACAAGTGAAAGATTTGTATGATAAAAATGTTAACACTGAAGAAAGAAATTGAAAGGGGTATGAATATGGAAAGATCTCACATGCCCATGAATGAGTAAGATTAATACAATAAAAAAGCCCATCCTACTGAATGCAATTTCCATTTCAATGCAATTTCCATCAAAATTTTAAAACAATTCTTCACAAATCTTGAAAAAACAGTTCTTAGCTTTACATGAAAACAGAAAAAACCCAGGGTAACTGAAACAATCATAAATAATAAAAGAACTGTTGGAGGTATTATTATGCCTGATTTCAAGTTACACTACAGAGCTATAGTAAAAACAACATGGTATTGACATAAAAACAGACATGTTGCTCAATGAAATTTAATTGAAGACCCAGACATAAATTTATGCACTCCTGGATATCAGATTTTTTATATATATAAAGAAGATAGAAATATAACAAATGATGTTCGTCAAACCAGATGGCTACATGTAGAAGAATACAAATAGATCTCTACCTATCACATTGCAAAAACTTCAACATCCAAATGAATTAAAGACCTCAACATAAAGCCAGACACAATGAACGGGACAGAAGAGAAAGTGGGGAATAGTCTTGAACTCATTGGCACAGGAAAAGACTCTGGATGGAACACTGATATACAGGCACCAAGATCAATAATCAATAAATAGGACCCAATGAAACTGAGAAGGTTGTGCACAGCAAATGACACCATCATTTGGACAAAGTGGCAGCCTACAGAACGGGAAGAGATTGTTACCAACTATGCATCTGATAGAGGGCTCATATCCAAAGTATATTAAAAAAAAACTCAAACAAACAAAAACCCTACCAAAATTGGAAATCAAGTAAACAGGTAACCCGATTGAAAATGGAGTACAGATCTAAACAGAGTTCTCAAAAGAGGAAACCCAAATGCCTGAGAAACACTTAAAGAAAATTTCAATGTTCTTAATCAGAAAGGCAATGCAAATCAAAACTATTTTGAGATTTCATCTTATACCGTCATAATGGTGAATAAAACAAGTGACAGATTATACAGAAGGGGATGTGGAGTAAGGGAAATGTTTTCTTCATGGTACATATTAATTTTGAAATATATTCATAATAATTTATGGTACTTTTTCTGTTTTTTTATTCTAAAATATTTGTTGGATGTATTCAATCTTGTGAGTAAATATCATATAGCAGCTCTAAAAAAGAAAGACAGGCCATGATTTCTATCTCTTTCCTTTCATTTTCTTGTCTAATTGCATTGGCTAGCACAGCAAAAGCTTGGTCGGCACAGCACAACTAAAACATTTGAGAGTTATATAAATAAATACAAGAAGATCCTAAAAGAAAGCAGACAGGCAGGGACAAAAGACAACACATGACAACTTTAAGATTTTCTTTTTTCTTCACTTATCCTCGATTAGGAGCTGAACAAGTCAACAACCACAAATGCCGATAGACACAGACTTAAAAGTTCTCAAAGCCTTCCCTCCTTACCCAAAATCTCAGGAAAGGACAGCCTAACAAGACAGAAAAGTCTGGGATGGTAACCACAGTTTTCCATGGAAACAACTGCAGCTGCGCCCACCACACCAGACAATAGCATGTAGGATCTGACTCCACCCCTGCAACTAGCCTAGTATGAGGGGTACCCAAGACAGGGTCATGACAGGAGCCTGGGAAGGAAGCTGAGACATTTGTCCCTGTAATGCCTTTGTTCTCAGTGTCAGTGCAGGCCACCAGAGGCTTGTGCACTTCCCTGTTTACCTGGCTGAAGTCGTGAGGCATCATTCATTTCTATGCTGGAATGGTACTGTGGGGGAGCCTGAAGAAGAAACCTTTCACCAGTCCCCAGGGGTGAGAAGGCCACTCTTCTGTGATAGTTCATACTGACCGTCCACTTGATAGGATCTAAAATAACCCAAGAGACAAAGCTCTGGGTGCATCCGTGACAGAGTTGCATTAATTTAATCTGAAAGCCTCACTCTAAGTGTAGGCAGCACCATTCTATCTATGGGTTGGGTACCAGACTGCACAAAAGAGAGCAGGTGATCTAACATCATCTGCATGTCACTCTACCTGGCAGAGGATACAATGTGATCAGCTGCTTCAGGATCTGCTGCCACGCCCTCTCTGTCGTGATGGATGCTCTGCCACACTATGAGCCGCCCTCTCTGTCATGGTGGACACCACACTGTGACCCACACTCTCTGCCATGATGGACACCACACCATGAGCCACCACAAACCCTTCCTTTTATGTGATATTTTGTCACAGCAACAGAAAAATAACTACTACACAAACCTTCCCAGTGATGTCAGTGGTCGCCTTAGGGGTAATAGTTGGGTACCTTAGTCCTCATGGCCAAGAAAGCATCAGAAGAGGTCTGCTGGGCAGCCAGAGCTCCCAGCGCAATTAGAGGAGAAAAGGAACCTCTCTATCTCTATCATCTGCAGAGGTCACATGAGGAGCCTGTCCTGATAGCAGTCAGGTAGCATCTCCACATTTACTGTCAGAGACAAGAGGGTAACAAATACAGTCAAGTATTTAAAAAAGATCCAGACTTCTCCTAACACGATGCCACAGAACGACCATTTCAATCCTAAAATCACTTATTGTACTCAAGCCAGAAAAATTCAACTTGAACGAGAGAAGACAATAAACAACAAACAAATGGTCAATTCGACATATACCGTAATGGAGGGATGAGGACCTGGCTTACTCCTTAAGTGCTTCTCTCCTGAATTCACCTCCAGAATCTGTTTATAAGGAAAAAGCTAGCCATAGCAGTGTGTGCTTATGATCCCGGTGCTTTGTGGCGGGACAGAAAGATCTCTGGGGTCACTGGCCAGTCAACCCAGTCTACTTGGCAAGCTCCAGACAGGGCTGGGGGCAGCTAAAATGGTCAGCATGAGCCAATGCATGTGCACTTACACACATACATACACACATGCATGCGCGCACACACACATGCATGCACGCACACAAGCACATATCCACTTACACACACACACACACACACGTGTAACTGAAAATAAACCCTCAGGGATGCAGAGAGCAGAGGATGGGAGTAGAATTGAAGGCTGAACAAAAGGATTTTTCAGTCTACAAGACAGAGAGAAATGGACTGAAGAAAGTAGTCCCCAGGGACCAAAGGGATCATGTCAAAGGAGCTAACACTGGTGACTTCAAAGACCCAGAAGCCAAGAAGGAAGAGGTCACTTTAATGACAAAGATGGTTCCACCTGAAGAGTGCGTGCCCTGCAAACATGAGGACCTGTACCCCCTCGTGTGTGTGTGTGTGTGTGTGTGTGTGTGTGTGTGTGTGTGTGTGTGTGTGCAAAATGTATATTGACATATGTAAAGATGAGATTGATGCAAATACCTTTTGCTTATGGTGTGCTTTTCAAATAATGCATTATCAACATAACTGAGTGTCCCCATTGAGGAGATCTTGTGCCTCAGTTTCCCAGGCCTGTCTGAGAGACATGGCATCTTGGATGACTGCATCTAGGCACTTGTCTGCACTCCAGGTTAAGTGGGTGAGGTGCACACAGGGTGGATCTGGGCTCTCCAAAATTGTAGAACACTTAGCACCAGACCAACCCAAACTTTAGGATGGTTTATGGGGCAGGCACCTGTATTTGTGTCCCCGAAGGACTTTCTGGATGCAGATGGCTGCTCCGTCCAGGGCCTGGCTCCTCTGGATCTCTAGCATTGTGTCCTGGTGATCCTGAGAATGGGTGATATCATTATGTTGCTACCCATCCCTCACTCCCACTGCCCCTGCTTGGTACCCAGTCTTGGTCTCCAGAAGTCAGTTATGTCCCAGACTCTTCTATGAGGCTAGCAAAGAAAGGACCCTGATGTGGATCAGAATAAAACTGCAACTATATCTCACCCTAATGCCAAACTTATTTTAGCATCTCCTTTTGCTCGTTAATCCATCAGTCTTCATTTCCAAAAGTCACACAACATTTGCAGTGGATTACACAACACACCTGAGCTTATTTCTGTGCAAAAATAGCTCCCAAAGCCCATGAGCAGCGTTCATGGGAGCAGGCCTGAGGTGGTGGGTTATCTTCAGCCTCTTAGTCCTCCTAGGTCTCTGAGGTGAGATGGGAAGCACAGCCCTGCCCTTGTAGCCCCAGGAAGGCAGGGATTGTCTTTACAGAACAGAGAGCAATGGTCCTGGGTCTGGTGGAGATAGGCTTGTGGCTCAACTATCCTCCCTCCTTCCCTCCTTCCCTCCCTTCCTCCCTCCCTCCCATCCTCCCTTTCTCCTTCTATCAAGCATCAGGAGGATTGAATCTCTCATGTGCCCTGGTGAGCTTGGAGACATTGAACTAGACCAGACTTTGGGCATAGACTTAAGGAGTCAGGAATGCAGGGTGAACTATCTATTCTTACTCCTTCTCCATCACCAACTTCAGCCTGTGCTTCTCTGTGTGGCCTTTCATGGCTATTCCATCTTCCTGGGCAGTTCCCTTGGGTTAGTCCCTCCTGTCTGGATCCCAGATCCCCATTATGAGCATGACCCAAAGGCTAAAGAAACCTACAGCCCAGCAGGGACAGGCAGGTAGGGTGGAACTCTTTCTCTCCCCTCCCTATTGTTCCCAGGAGGCCAGGGGATCTCACCTTCAGGAAGATCTTGGTCCGTCCAACTTTCCAGTCTTTGTCTGTCCCCAGGCACCGGTCAGCAATTTGCAAAGTCATCTGGCGGTGCTTGTCTTGAAACTGTTGAGAGAACCAGGGGTGGCCAGGGACTCTGGGGAGGGGTAAATTGCTCAAGCAGAGGTCCCTTGTCTTACAGGTCTCCCAACAAGGGCTGTCTGACTACACTCAGGGACTTGTCTACACTCCAGGTTAAGTAGATGAGGGGCACATCGGGTACTGGGTGGGCCTGGGGCCTCCATGTAACTTGGGAACTCTTAACCTCAGACCAACACAAACTTTAGGATGCCTGCAGGCTGCAAAAGGGTGGCAGATCATCCTGTCTCACAGAGCTTCCTAGCCACCCCTCAGATCCTGGACCTGGTGGCCAGAGTAAACCCACAGACATCTAAAAGGAACACACATAGCCACCAGCATTGTGGGACCCCATATGGTGACTCAGTTTCCCATACTGACTTGAAATGTAGAAGAGTCACAGTGACTCTGCTATTCTAGAGCTCAAATGAGTTCAGCTTGCTCTTTGCTTTAGCCTTAATGAGCAAGAGACTAGGTGATTAGCCCCTGGGAAAGAATTCATTGTCTTACTGCCCAGGATAGCAGGGGGCACATGATGTGATAATGAAGCTGCCTGAAGTCTGAGTCAAGGATAGCACAAGGGTTTCTCAAGATAATATTTGAATATCTTGTACTATACTTTGTTTGAATCCTTGCTTAAAAATGTATGTAAGAGCTTTCAGAAATAAACTCGGGTCTTCGTGGTTTCAAGCCACGATGTCTCTCCTGGTTTTTTGTTTGTTTGTTTGTTTTTTTAATCTCCTCCTTATATCTACAGCTGAGTATCTGCCCCTAGCAATCCCCGGTGACTGGCACTGGGGGTCCCCTAGTGACCCCCAGCTGACTGACGCCAACATAGCATCAACCAGAAGTCAGAGTGAGCCAGCCATCTTGCCTATACAGCGCCAAGGTGGAGTAGGCCAAAGAGAAGGACAGACAGGGAACAGTTGAGGCTGGGGATTCGGGAGCATCCTGGAGATCAGGAAGGTGGAAAAGGAGGCACAAGGTTCCACGGGCTGCTAGTCACACACCTGCTTCCGCTCAGGGCTGGGCAGCAGCACTCGGAATCTTTGTGAGAATTCATCAAAAGTGTAGCGGATGGGGAAGCCTGACTTGCGGATTTGCACAGTCTCCATCATGCCGGAATAACGCAGCTGCTGAATGCACAGCTCTCGGTCAAACAGCTGTGGGGAGAGAAGACTGGGTTGAGGAGCCAAGGATCCCACCCTTCCAAACCACTCACTCTTGCTACTGCCGGCCAGCCGGGGTGAGGGGTGGGGGGGTCAATGTGCCTAGGGAGGTCCCCCAAAGACCAGAGGAACTTAGCACATGCATGATTGAACTAAAATGGCTGTTTTTATTGGGAGGCGAGTGTTGCCTAGAATTTGATATATAGCTGAGTATGAATGACATTTTATTTTACTACCCAGATGCTAGAATTACAAGCATGTAATACTGTATACAGATTTCAAATGACTTTCTGAATTGACTTTTTATAAAGCCAGTGGGAGTGGCTTTATAAAAGACAATGACAAAGAGACTGGAACCCAGATCATTGTGGTAGAGGCAGAAGTCAGAGAATCATGGGGCCAGCCTTGGCTATATAATGAGACTAGAGGGGTGGGCTGCAGGGATATTGCCTTAATTTTCTATCAACTTGAGAAATTTGGAAAGAGGGAATGTCAGTTGAGAAAGTGTCTCCACCAGATTGGCCTGCGTGAGCCTGTAGTACATTTTCTTAATGGTGACTGACGTGGGAGAGCCTAGCTCAATCTGGGCAGTGTTGCCCCTAGGTGATGGTCCCTGGGTGTATAAAAAATCAGGTTGAGAAAGCCATGAGGAGCAAGCCAATAAGCCACACTTCTGTATGGCCTCTGCTTTAGTTCCCTGCTCTAGATTCCTGCCGTGTTCTGAGTTCCTTCTCTGAGTGATGAACTGTGAGGTGGAGCTGTAAGCTGAAATAAGCCTTTTTCTCCTCCTCACGTTGCTTTTGGTCATGATGTTTTATTACAGCAATAGAAACTCTATCTAGACAGTGCCTAATGAACAATACCAGAAGTTATCCTCTGGCCTCCACTACACACACACACACACACACACACACACACACATACACACACTGAGAGAGAGAGAGAGAGAGAGGTCATTTGCAAATGTCCCCTTTAGAAAGAAGCAGTGTTTTAAGTGGGCCTTGCTTACATCAGCATGGATGCCACCCCAATAAAGGCAGCATTGCAGTACCTCTCCCTTCAGTGGAAGGAAGATTGAATCTACTCTTTAGATTCAAGCTTGTCCTCTCTTCCTCTGGAGGGACATAAACAGCTTGACAGAGGGAGAGGAGCTGTGGTCAGAGGCTAGTGGGGCTGACAGGAATCTGGGTGTGGTGTTTAGTTTCCCTTCTGTCTCCAAGTCTCCAGAGGGTACTCTCAACCTGAAGTATTAGGGGAGATGACACCCTTTAAATAGACAAGCCCATGGGCAGGTTGGTGAGGGTCAGCCCTGGCTGAATAGCCAGCTATTATTGACTGAGCAAGCCCTGAGAATATGTAGTTTCTTATTTAATCTCTACAACAATGTACATAATGGGCATGATTTGCTCTGATTTAGAGATGAGAGACCTGAAGGACAGGGCCATACTCTTCAGTGGCTAAGCATGTCTGGTCCTCAACCTAGAACTCTCCTTCACAATTCATAGAAGGCAGCTGCTGCCACTGAGATGAATTCTAATCAGAGACACCACAGAATGTGAGCCTCAGCCTAAGGCAGGCAGTGCGGCTACCTGCAGGACCACTAAGAGAAAGGCAATTTTTCCCAGCATGAGAAATCAGAGTTTTTTAAGTTGGCAGTGCATACCTTTAATCCCAGCACTCGGGAGACAGAGGCAGGTGGATCTCTGTGAGTTCAAGGCCAGCCTGGTGTACAGAGTGAGTTCCAGGACAGTCAGGACTACACAGAGAAACCCTGTCTCAAAAAACAAAGCAAAACAAACTGCTGTTTATAGCAGCTATCTATACTAACGTGATTGGCCCTATAAATTCATAGGGAGTGGCATTATTGGGAGGTGTGGCCTTGTTGGAGGAAGTGAGTCACTGTTGGGATGGGCTTTGAGGTCTCCTATGTTTATTGCCCAATATCTCAGATCACTTCCTGTTTCCCATGTAAGATGTAGGACTCTCAGCTCCTTCTCTAGCGCCATGTCTGCCTACATGCTCCCATGTCCTACCATGATGATAATGGACTGAACTCTGAACTGTAAGCCGGCCCCAGTTAAATGTTTTCCCTTATGAGAGTTGTCATGGTCGTGGTGTCTCTTCACAGCAATAGAAACCCTAACAAGACAACTAGCTTTTATAAACAGCCTCAATATATCACTTATATTCTATTTTAAAGGTGCTTTGTTTAATGTAATATTTATTTGATTTATTTTATATTACATTTATTTATTGTGTGTGCGCGTGTGCATGTATTGTGTGTGCATGTATGTGAGATGACAGCTTGTGGACTCTGGTAACTTCCATCATGTGAGTCCTAGGAATCAAACTCAGGACATCAGACTTGGCAGCAAGCCTGTACCCAATGAGCCATTTGTCGGCCCAAACATAATTTTCTTTTGGGGCTGGGAGATGGCTCAGCTGGTAAAGCCCTTTCTAGGAAAGTATGCCAACCTGCCTTTTAGGCCACTGGAACCCATATTAAATGCCACTACGACCTCCAAACCTAGGTGTATCCCATAAATACCAGTGCCGGTAGGAGGAGGTAGGCAGATCTCAGGGGCCTGCCGACTAGCTAGTCTAGCTGAGTCTGCAAGCTCCAGGTTCAGCTCAACAAGTGAAAAGGAGGGGCAGGAGAGGTGGCTCAGCAATTAAGAACACATGTGCTCCTACTAAAGACCTAAGTTTGGTTCCCAGCATCCATGTGCAGGTGGTTCACAATGGCCTGCAATTCCAACCACAGGGCATCTGATGCTCTCTTTTGGCCTCCACAAGCAATTGTACTCATGTGCACATGTGCCCACATAGGCACGCATGCATGCACATACTTTTTAAAAAGTGGGGTGGTTGCTGGAGAGATGGCTCAGCAGTTAAGAACGCTGGCATCTCAGCACCCACATGATGGCTCACAACTGTTCATAAAACTCCAGT
Source organism: Sigmodon hispidus (assembly GCA_004025045.1). Classification (NCBI taxonomy): domain Eukaryota; kingdom Metazoa; phylum Chordata; class Mammalia; order Rodentia; family Cricetidae; genus Sigmodon; species Sigmodon hispidus. Next base: position 21,191 of record PVIH01004201.1, read on the forward strand.
TCTAGGGTAGTTCCTGTTCTACCTCTACTTCTAGCCTTGATGGGCACCAGGCACACACGTGGTGCATGCATACATGCAGCCCAGACATCCACATATATAAAATAAAATAATTTTAAAATGATATAGCTAGAAGAGCAATAAAAGAAGATACCAAATATCAAACTCTATCCCATACATATGTGCACCCTCACAATATACATATGCATATACTAACATGAACACACAAATATTTTCTTATTCCCCGGAGACATTGTTTTAGTTATTTTTGTCTTTGCAAACTATATTTCCTATATTTCCCAGTGGCTTAAAAGAGAATATAATTTGCAAAGGGATCTTCTGTGTTTATACTTTGGGGGGAGTGGGTTCTATACATCAGGGCATCACAGGCATTCACCTTGTCCCTATACCTAAGTTTGGTTCCCAACATCCATTTGCAGCCTGGCTCACAATGGCCTGCAATTCCAACTAGCTAATCAGCAGGCCCCTGAGATCTGTCTACCTTCCCCTCCCAGTACTGGTATTGTTGGGGCATGCCTAGGTTTGGTGGTGGTGGCATTTAATATGGGTTCCAGTGACTTAAAAGGAAATATATATAATTTGCAATGAGAGTCCCTGTGCTGATAGCCTTTGGGGGAGCGGGTTCTATAGATCAGGGCATCACAGGCATCCACCTTGTCCCCATACCTAGGAGAAGGTTCCTGTAGGTCTTACCACAGGACTCTCAAGTGCCAGCATTTGAAACAGCTGTTGCCTCTTGCTATAATTTGCTTCTACATGAGACATGCCACAGCATCACATCCTACCCTCGATACACCCTTTCCAAGAAACATAGTGGCTTTTCTATCTAATGATTAGCTGAGACAAGACCACTCTGTTTTGAGAAAATGCCATTTTGTAGGCCCTTACATAAGTTCCCAGTTCCCAAATGTAAGTTTTGGTTTTCCTGAATTTTGCCTTCCCGAATGTCAATTTAGGGAAACTGCACAGCTTCAACAGATGAGGCCAGACTCTGACCCACAAGCGCACAGCATGAAGTCCTGGAGTCCCAGCAAACTCATTGCTGGAGATTGCCTCTGCTGATTGCCCATCTGCAAAGGTGAAGCATTGTCTTTCAAAGATACTTTGGGTTGTGTGGGTCTTCTTGTGACCACAGCTTCTTTTCTAACACCAGACAAGAGTAAGTCTGACTTGTAGAAGATAAGAAAAATGAGGCTCAGAGCCTGGGCGAGCACACACAGCTAAAAAGCTAGGGTGCGAGTGAGCTGAAATACTGCTTGCCACTTAACTACAACAGACTCACACCAGGGTTCTGTGACATGAGGACAGTTGACAGCTATAATGCTGGTTGTGCCCTGGTTGTCGACTCTAGGTGTCAAACTCAGCCCCTCAGTACCATCCTGGCACACCCCCGGGCTCTCCTAGTTACCAGCGGCTTCTTGTACTCATTGGGCTTGATGCAGCGGACAAAGTAGGGCTGGCAGTGGCTCAGGATTTTCATCAGCTGCTCCAGGGATTGCTTGAACTGGCTGGCCAGGGTGAGGGGGCGCTTGGTGGAGTCCGATGGCTGCAAGGAGAAGGAAAGGAGCATAAGGGCAGGGCAGCTATGCCTGGGACCTGGGGACCGACCGAGCCACAGTGAGGGCTGCGGGCCAGGGAAAATGTACACACTTCCTCCTCCCCCATGCCTTCTTCCCTTTCCTTTTCCACTTCCTTCACCCCTCTCTGTGTTTCCTTTCTTCTTTCCCTCCTCTTTATTTTCCCTCCATTTTTTCTCTTCTCTACTTCCTGTTTTTTAAAATATTTTTTTTAAAAAAAATTTCATGTGCGTTGGTGTTTTTCCTGCATATATGTCTGTGAGCAGGTATCAGATGCTCTGGAGCTGGAGTTACAGACAGTTGTGAGCTGCCATGTGGGTGCTGAGGACTGGGCCTGGGTCCTCTGGAAGAGCAGCCAGTGAGTGCTCTTACCCGTGAGCCTCCTTTCTAGCCTAGATCCCTTCTGTTAGACTTTCTCTCTTCCCCTTCCCTCTGTATTGCTCTCTCCCCCTTTCCTTCCTTCTCTCTCTTTCCTTTCTTCCCCCTTCTCCTCTTCTCCAGCATAAGCGTCCTTGGGTACCAGCTGCAGGCTGGGGATGCTGCATGTCGGGACTCCTGGTGAGTAAACGCTCACCCTGGACCTATCTGTCTGGACCAATGCCTTGGAGTGAGAGGGGCAGGTGAGCAGCCCACCTTAAAGAGCTGGCTTCCTACCTTCATCTGGCGGATAGTGCTATGGCCTAGCTTTGTCTGTGATGATTTCAAGTTGAATATCTCCTTCAGGAACTTGTTTTTGGAGGAGTGAACCAGGCTGAGGATGTCTGTGCTCAACATGTCTCGGTTCTTCTCCAGGAAGCCTGTGGGGACATTAAGGACAGCCTTCAGGCCAATAGAGACGTCTCCCCCATCCCTTGAGTAAGAAGAGAATGCTTGGAGGGACTCTGAGGTGTCCCACTGAAGCAAACTGTCTGTCTCCCACTCAAATAGAACTTCTGCCTCCACTGAGTCACTTCCGGCCTCTGGACTCCCAGCCCCACTCCACGCAGTCCTCCTTACTACGTCTAAACGAACACAGTCACTCTCTTCTGAGGTCTTGGGCATTCTGATAGGGTTGCAGTTTTTCCCATCGGAACACCAAGCCTTCAGAAATGGGTGAGGATAGTGTTCTGGGCTTAATTGTAGCCACCAAGATTTATTTGTTTGGGTCCTTGCTTCCACTACTTATGGGTCTCCAGTTTGAAGAGAAGGTTCTGTGTGTGCGTGTTAGTGTAAGTGCGGTACTGATATGTGCCTATCTATGTGAAGGTTGAAGTCAGGTGCTGTCAACTTTTTTTTGAGCCAGGGTCATTAGACTCAGAGAGAGGACTGTGTGAGGTCACAAGAAGAGATGAGCCTCTGAGCCATGATCATATGAGGTCATGGGTACAACAGGGTAGTCCAAAGGAACATAAGACACTAGCATTTATTGTGTTTATTGCTTTATGGATTTGTTTTGGAAACCAAGTCTCATATAGCCCAGGCTGGCTTCAGACTTGTTTTGTAGCTGAGGATGATCTTGAATGTCTAACCCTCCTGTTTTTACCTCCTGGCTGCTGGGATTACAAGTATGTACACTATGCCTAGTTTATGTAGTGCTGGGAATCAAATGCCTGGGCTTCATGCATGCTAAGCATTTAGACTTTGAGCTAAATACCCAGCCCTGTTTTGTTTTTTAAAAACGTGTGTGTGTGTGTGTGTGTGTGTGTGTGTGTGTGTGTGTGTGTGTGTGCGCGCGCACACACACACACACACATATATGTGTGCTAAATTCATGTATGAGAATATAGGCATAAACTTATAAGCTTAATTGGATCATTTGAAGTGGGAAGATCTGCCCTAAATCGGATCATTTGACATCAGAAGAGCCATCTTGGCCACACCTATCTATAAGGACACAGAAGAAAGAAGCTTTTACCTTTTGCCTGCTTGCCCTCACTCTCTGGGGCAAGTTTATCAGTTCTGTTGCCAGGCATTCCTTTGCTGGTATTAGAACCTACTTTTTCAGGATCCCAATATAGACCAAAGACCAACTGAGACCTCCAGCATTATGAACTAAAGAACTACCAGATTCTTGGACTTCCTGTTGGGAGACAGCCATTGTTGGACAGGAGTGTAGTGGGATTATGCTGGTAATGTAAATATTTGTCCTGCCTATGGGTTTAATAAAAGCTGATTGGCCAAAGGCAAATAGAAAGTGTGGGTGGGGCTACCAGGCTAAGAAAACTCAGAAACATCTCAGAGCAGGGACAGACACCAGACAGATGCCAGAGTCACTGGAGCTGCCAGGAGATGCAGAGGAAATGCTGCTTTGAGTAAAGATACCCAGCCGCACGGTTGAACAAGAGCTCAAGATGGTTATCAGTCACACAGTGAGCTGAAGGCAGACTAAACTACCAGAAATCCTGCTTTATAAAGCAAAACAGAAACAAGTAATGATGAAAGAACATGCAGGAGAAAGCCAGTAAAAGCGTCATAAGGCAGGGGTATTAGAAGCCATCTTGGCTACACAGCAAGTTCCTGGTCAGGCAGGGCTACATGGAGAGACTTTGTTTCCAAACAAAAACAATGAAAAAGCAAACTTGTAACACTAGACCTTACAGTGGACTCTAAGCTATGACATAAGCAACAGAAGGACAAGAGATAAACCAGATTTCTTTAAAACAAAACCTTTGGCATCATTAAGAAAGTGATATGAAGCTGGGTAGTAATGATGCATGCCTTTAACTCCAGCACTAAGGAGGCAGAGGCAAGTGGATCTCTGTGAATTTGAGGCCAGCCTGGTCCTCAGAGTGACTTCCAGTACAGGCTTCAAAGCTACACAGAGAAACCCGTCTCAAAAATCAGAAAGAGAGAGAGAGAGAGAGAGAGAGAGAGAGAGAGAGAGAGAGAGCGAGAGCGCCAGGTATGGTGATCTTCATATGTAAGTCCAGGTATCTTGGAGGTGGAAGATGAGCTATGCATCGTGCCACTAACTAAAAAGCAAGTGAACGAACAAACAAAAACAAAGAGCAAGGGATTGGGATGCAGCTCAGGGGGAGGTAGCACGGCCCCACCATGTGTTAGGTCCTGAGCTCCATTCACTGCCACCAAAACAAAAGTGAAAAGACAAGCCTCTCAGGACGAGAACAAATTCAAAACCATATATCTGATGAGGTACTTATAGCCAGAATGTAAAGAGTACTATCATAGGTCAGTGAGATACTCAGCAGGTAAAGGTACCTGCTGCCAAGTTGGATGACCTAAGTTCAGGCCCTGGGACCCGCATTGTGAAACCAGAGGATAGACTCCTCCAAGCCACGCTCTGATAACACAACTTCAGAAGCATGTGGAAAAGCTGGAACTCTCCTACGTACCTATTAAATAGTTTTGTGGGTCCTCAAAAGCTACACATGACCTAGCAATCCACTGCTAGATATATGCTAAGAAAATGGGAATCTATGTCCACACAAAAGCCTGCACTGCATGTTCCATAGCTGTGTTATATAAAATAGCTGTATAGTGGAAACAACTCAAATATCCATCAGTTGAAGAGAGAAACAAAATCTGGGCCAGTAACACAGAATATTTTTCTGCAATGAAGAGAAGCAGAGGAGGCTGGGGAGGTGACTCAGTTGGTAAGTGCTTGGGGTTGATCCCTCACACCTACATTAACACAGACAAACTTCAAAATCCTTAGAGTAAGTGAGAGAAACCAGATACAAGGGACATACGTGGTCTGTGCAATGGTTAGTGCTTCATCAATTGGACAGAATCTAGAGTCAGCCTGGTAGACTGGCCTCTGGGCCTGTCTATGGACAATAATCTTTATCGCCTTACTTGAGGCAGAAAGACCTGGCTGGGATCCTGGACTGTGTAACTGGAGAAAGGAAGCTGAGCAGTGGTCTGCACTCATCCTTCTGTTTCCTGACTACCTCCATCCCATGGTACCCGAGCTGGCTCCAGATGGGTTATACACAGAGTTGTGCTCACCTTCTACCTGGTAGTATACTTCACCCGCAAAGTGTACGATCCCAAATCGGGTGTCATGGATGTTCCTGGGTCTCAGGAAGGACTTGTTTTTGGCATGGACACTGTTCAGTTTCTGCAGCATAGTGACATCTGTCCCCTGGAAGAACCCAGATGCTCTATGGGCTGAGGTCCCAGAGTCATGAGGAAGTCAAGAGGTCAACCCACAGGAGGCAAAGCAAACTGGATTTAGGATGACTTATGGCTCACTATTGATGAGCAACTAGCTCACATCCGTTGGTGACTTATGGTAGTGAAGACTCAGGAACAGAGACTAGGGGCTATTCCTTTGCCAGTTTTTCTACTCTACCCACTGGACAATCATTCAGGTTCTTAATCTGGGAAGCCTCCCTGTAGGAGGTGTGCAGAGCTGGGGCTTGTTAGGCAGAGGTGGTGACAACCCTGTGCACAAGTGTACCCTCCACCCTTGACACCATGGAGATGCTTAGCCTCAGAGAGGGTCCAGGCTCCACACTGAGAAAGATACAGACACATGCCTGTGGAAAGCGGCTCTCCTCATCTAGGAGGGAGATGATACTCATGGGCTTGAAGGCCAGCAGGTCTAGGATGGGCTGGTTGTCCGTATAGCGGATGTAGTTCCAGGTGATGTTCTCAGAGAGATACTCCTCCTGCTCCATTGTGAACACGTGTTTCACGAAGAATTGCTGAAGATGCTCATTGGCAAAGTTGATGCAGAGTTGTTCAAAGCTGTGGAATCACCATCATCATCATCTCAGTGTGGAGCAGGGTCAACTGGGTACCACTGCAGCCTGGGGAGCCTTGGAGTCATGAGCCATCTTTGCGCCCAGACATACACTGTGTGCACACAGAGCCTCAAGCATAAACACCTCTAAGTACATGACTCCAGGGGACTATCAGAGCCCAGGTTCTGGCCCTAAGACCTCTGAACAACACCTCTGTCTTCACTTCCCCACTGGCTATCTGTTGCCTTTGACCCTGCCCTGTATGTCACCTGCCCGGATTTGGCCCCCTGCCTACCTGGTTTCTGTCCCCAGCCTTCATCACAGTGGTGTCTGGTAGCAATGTTCACACCTGCTTAGTTGTTCTGGGACACTAGAGATGTTCTGCCTGACCTTACACATTTCTAAACTCAAAGGCCAGGGATGGTCCACAAAAGCTCCTAGATGAGTCAGTACTACTGATTTCTGCTACCACCCTGACCCCATGTGGTAAGTCACCATAGATGAGGAAGAGTCTGTGCTTCATGGGGGTGAGCAATGCTAGGAAGTAAGCTGACTCTTGGGGATGGCTTTTAGCCACACAGACTCTTTGGGTTCTAACATGTTAAGATGTACTCAGGCTGTATTTGTAGGAAGGCCCAGACTTGCTTGCAAACATACCAGTATTATGTATGTGAAGTCCTTGCTCCCAGCCTGGCGGCCAAGGTAAGGTAGGGAAAAGGGACAGATACCCTCAAGCTTAGAGTCACTGCTCATCTTCCTCTCTCTCTCTCTCTCTCTCTCTCTCTCTCTCTGAAGTGGTATGCATGGGTGCATGTGTGTGGTGTACACTGGTGCATTGTACATATGTGGATGTGTTTGGAATCAACCTCAGATATTGGTCCTTGATGGCATCCAGCTTAGCTTTTTTGGGTCTCTTCACCATTTCAGCTAGCCTGGCTACCCAGTGGGCCACATGGATCCTTCTATCTTTACCGCCCCCCAGCCCTGGCATTACAAGCATGTGCCGCCACCATGTCCAGCTTTCCCATAAACTCTGAAGGAGAAAACCCAAGCTTACATGATAAGCACCTTACTGGCTGAGCTGGCTTCCTAGTCCTTCATATACTGTTTTCAAAAATAATATAAAGTCTTTATACCTATTTTTTTGGAAGTTTTCAAAGCCAAATATGTCCAGGAGACCGATGGCCCACCGCACACTTTGGGGATCCTGGGCTGGTGGAGTGAAGATCGCAGCATTTATCTTCTTGACAATCCAGAGGAAGAGGTGCCCATAGATGCCCTGGGGAGACACGGAGTGAAGCGTTGGTATCTGAGCCAAAGCCATTACCCAGAAAGGCTGCATACAAACTAATAACACTTCCCTCCCAAGAGATGTTAACCCAATATCTGGGACCTGCCCATCTATCTCTGTTCTGCCATGCCTTGTGACTTTGTACCTTGACAAAGGCATCCCTCCGGTCTGCAGCCTGTGCAATGTTCAAGGGCCTGGAGACATACTCTCCACGGATGGGGATTGTGTGTTTGATCAAACAGTCTCGGAGAGCCTGGTGCTGTACCTGGGAAGGGAATGGGACCGCATCATACCTGTGTAGCAGAGCCTGCCTTGGGGTTTGCACCTGTTCCCATTACCTCTTGTGACCAAAGACCCCTTGATGGTGGGAAATGCTCTGGACCAAAATCAGGCCTATAAAGGTCACAGCCTTGGTCTCACCAGTGCCTTTACAATGATTATGGAAGACTATGAACTTGAACATGCTGGGAAAAGGAGCAAGGAAATGCTGGAGAGGAATGAGCCCCCTCCCCACCATGCGGAGAAGACAAAGCTGCCATGAACCAGATTTGGAACACCTGCTATAGTTTGAATGTGTGCATGATTCAAATGATCCACAAACTTATGTGTCAGTGATGTTTGGAAGTGGGGCTTTTGGAAGTGACTGGTTTATGAGGATTTCTTTTGCTTTCTGGGACCACAGACTAATTTGGACCAGAAAAAAGCACAGCTGATATGGAATAATACAAAATGGATATTCTGATGGGTATAGGGGTTGGAACCCCAGAGAAGCCCATAGGGAGTGAGTGGGTGGATATAGAGCACGGAAAGGCAGGAGAGGGTACAGAAAAGAGGGAGCAGACACATTTACTGAAGTACATTGGTCACATCAATAGTTAATAATCAGCTCTCCCAGCCCCCACCCTGGTGCTTACCCTCAGGAGTCCACAGTGAATATAGGCTCAGAGCTTGGGAGAGTATGGGGGGACCTAGACAGGGCTATGAGAATCAGGTTTGGGGCTCTGTCAGTCAAGGCCCCTCACAAGAATCTAAAGTAGCAGATACAATGACCCAATACCTCTAGCAGCTTCATTGCGAAGGAGAAGGCTGGACTTTCCATCACATCCGAGGAATCCAGGTTCTCGAAGACAGCAGCTGGGGAGAGAAGCAGTACGCTGAAGAAACAAATCTGACGTGATGCACAGAGGACCCAGGTAGGCACGTACTCAGAGACTTTTATCTCCTGACGTTCCTATCCCTCTACTCTTCCTCCCCAGGAGTGTTATTAAGACAAGAACAACATTACCCATAAACCCCACATTCCCCAGGTGGAGGATGGCTGCCAGGAGCTTGCTGATGTCCCAGTTCTCAGAGTCTGAGAAATGGAGAATCTTCATGGCTGAACGAACATGCGCGTAGTCCTTGGCGTCACTGAGCCCCTCATAGGATGTGCAGTTTCCCTACCAGAACAGGATACTTCAGCTGACAGAGCCACTCCAGATCTCACCTCCTCTAGCCAGGAGCCAGCAAGACCAGGATGGCTAAGGAACTTAAAGGTCCCCCCAAAGTCAACTTATTAGCTGTGGGTAGACTCTGAAGGGCAACATGCATATAGCCAAACTTAGAAAAACATCAAGGGATTCCTAGAGGCAAGACCACATGGAGGTATTCTAAGGAGACATGTGTGCTCCTTCATTTGACTTTCAGCCTGTTGAAACAATGGACCCTAAGAAATTGGAATGTCCCCAAGGATTCCATCTGGGAGAAGAAAAAGACCTAGTGCCAGCCGGAAGGAGAGATTTCACATAGTTCTGAGTTGGTCAGATCATATCTTAGGAGGACTGGAGCTGAGGCAAGGCTGCTTAGTCTTGCATGGCTCTTGCCTTCCTTTTAAACCCACATTTCATGTCAAGATCCCACATACAAACCAGCCTGGAGGACGCTTGACTTTGCCCCTTCCCAGTGTAGCCACATGAAGAAATCCTTCTTGGTTTTGTGCCCGGTGATCACCTGTCTGTCTAATTAGCTTATTGAGGACAGGTGGCTGAGCCTGTCTTGTTAGAGCTGCCAGGGCCCAGGCTCTGACCCTGAAAGCTCTGCTGGAGCCACAGCTAAAGCACACCTGGGCTTTGGTGGCAGCACTGGATGACCACAAGTGAGTTCCTTCACTGGGGTTCTACTTGTCAGCCATCCATCTTGAGCCTGCCTGGCCTGTCTCTAGGGGATACAGTGGGCTCATTCCCTTAGGAAGCACTTTTCAAGTATGAATACAATCCGACCTGTGCTCTTTGCTAGGAGTTACAAACTAATGACCCATAGTTCTTCACAGCTACTGTATTTCTAAGAGGAGCAGGCAAGAGGCCAATGACCTGTTGTGGACTCTTACCAGGGCCAAGTCCAAAGAGGCCAAGCCTAGCCCTATTGGGAGGCAAGGAGAGGTTCCCTTGAAGAAGGTTCTGAGCTGGGCCTCTCACAGGGCAGAGTTGGAGGGACAGAGTTGGGAGGTGGGGTCCAAAGACTGCTGTAAGGAGGGTCAGATCTTACAGCTATGCTAAAGGTCTTGAACTTCTAGTAACTAATTGTTATCAGAGAGGTTTGCACTGTGAGAGCTCCTTAGTTGCAAGTAGATGATGGATTAGAGGTCAAAGCTGGTCACAGGGACACCCCAACGGAAAACTACTGCCATGTTCTAGGTGAGGACGGATGAAGACTTTCTAGATGATGAGACGGATGAAGTGTTCACTACTTCAAAGACAAAAGGGTAATAGAGAAAGGCGATCCAAGGGGTGGAACATGTCACCCCTTGCTGCTTGCATCCCACTGTCCTGAGTCTGTGGGTGACCATCTACCACTCATTGTTCTGGGGGTGTCTTGTAGGCCTGAAGGGCTTCAGAAGAAGATTGGGTATATGGGAAAGGACCAGAGTCCTAGCGTGGAGTCCCAGGAGTCCCAGGAGCGGGAGGGAAATAGGAGGCAGCCGCTAAGGTGGTCATAACATTGCTTCTGAACAGGAAGCAAAGGGGACCTGGCCCTCACCCCAGGGCCCAGCTAGAGGAGAAGCATCTCAGAGTCAAGACTGAGGTTTGGATATGTGTTAGTCCTTCCCTTCCTCCCTTCTCTCCTGAGGAGCAAGTTGGAAGAGGAGTCGAGGCTCACCATAGTCAGGTAATGGTAGTCAGATGACATGCCCAGACCCAGCAGTTTCTTCTCTTCCGGGCTCATCCCCATCAGCATGCAGTAGAAAATGTGGTAGTTACGTTCCTCTGCAGCCTAGGAGGAAGGACATTGAAAGAGACGCATGAGCAGGAGCCTCTGAACTTCTCCAATCTCAGTGTGAAGAATTCCAAGCCATGTGTGCAAGGACCAGCTTGTACCCCTATCATACCTGTCTTTCAAGAAGCAGAATATTCTGGGTACCATCCGAGGAAACAAGAGGCTAGCCTGACCTCAGGTTCCTTTTGATGTCAATTCCTAATCGAAAAAGCCATACAGGGCTCTACAACTCATCATTCCATAGGATTTGTAGTCACTCAGTGACCCTCTGGAAAGTTCATGGCCATGGGCTTGTGTAGATGTGGAGTTTATCTGAGACAGGGTTTCTCTATATAAAGAGAAACCCTTTATGGCTGGCCTGTAACTTGCTCTGTAGACCAGGATGGTCTCAAGCTCACAAAGATCCACCTGCCTCTGCTTCTGCCTCTGCTTCCCAAGTACTGGGGTTAAAGGCATACACCACTACCACCCAGCTAGATGTGGGGCTTGTAAATACTATTCATAACATCCTCACAGAAATTTCAGACTGTTGTCAGTGTGTGGTGTCATGAAATGTCGGCCTTTGTACCTTGCTTTTCCCCATCCTTAAATCTTCATTTTCTACTCCACAGAAGCCCTTCACGGTCTGTGTTCCTTCTAGACCTTAAATCCATTTATATAATTTACTTATATACTGTATCTATATACAGTTTTCTGTGTATGAGTGTGTGTTTTTGTGTGCACAGGTATGTGTGCATGAGCATAAATGCAGAGGCCATAGGACAACTTGGATGTAGTTACTTGGGAGTCTACTTGAGACGAGATCTCTCACTGGCCTAGAACCAGGAAAATAGACCAGGATGCCTGGCCAGCAAACCCCAAGGATCCTGTTGTGTCTCCTCCCAGTCCTGGCCACATGACCTTCTGTTTTGTTATCCAGGTCCCTATGCCATAGCTTCCAAAGCACTCTGCAAGATTTGTTTCATCCAGGCCTCAGAGTTAATTCTAGTGGAGGTGAGGCATGGTAGGTACCAAAGAATGAAAAAAAGCACATGGATGAAAAGAGGATTAGAAGTTCAAAGTTACATCTGCAACTACATAGCAAGTTAAAATTAAGACAGACACATAGATATGTTGGAGCTAGGGCGATGGCTCAGTTGGTAAAGTACTTGACATGTAAACACAAAGACATGAGTTCAAATCTCCACTACTCATGTAAAAAGCTGGATATGGTGGCGACATCTGTAATGCTAGTGTTGGGGAGACAGAAACGGGATCCTTGGGCACTGCCCAGCAAGTCTTGTTGAATCAGAGAGCTCGAAATTAAGTGAGCGACCTGCATCCAAAAATTAAGTGGCGATTGATAGAGGAGGACACCCCATGGCAACTGTCTGGCTACAACACACATGTGCACACATGTGTATCTGCATACACATGAACAAATACAGGCATACACCACATACACATATGTACAGTTGTATGGACAAGAAATTCAAAGCTGAGAAAATTTGATTCTTCCCTTTGCAGCAATATGGAGAAGCACATGGCACCTGGGAGGTGACAGCAGCCTGAGGGGCACACAGTGAAGAAACCACAGGGGGCGGTAGCAGCTCACCTGCCTGCAGACTCTCGACTTCTCCAGAAGGAAGTGCTCAATTCTGGCACCCTCGATCACCCCGCTAGAGTTGAAGTGGATGTCAATGTACTTCCCGAAGCGGCTGGAGTTGTCATTGCGGGTGGTCTTGGCATTGCCAAAGGCTGAGGGTGAAAAGAAAGTGCTCACAACAGGATCAGGAAGGAGAAAATTTTCATTTAGGAGTCATCTGGGGAGGCTCACTAGGGAGGTGGGTGAAAGGTCTGGAGTCTAGGTTCTAAGGATCAACAGTGAGGTTGTCCTTTGGAGAAGAAGTTCACTGTTATCAGTGCTTTGGAAAAACAGACATCATGACCCCAACACTGCAGATAGCATGTCTAAAACCTGGAGGAGAGTTCAAGTCCATGTGGCAGAGTGGTGGTCCCTTCCTATAGGTCTCAGAGGAAGAAGGAACTTTCCTGCCACATAGTTCAGGGGTAGCCTAATTTGGGGAAGGCATGGGGGTGTGGGATAAGGAAGAAAAATATAACCAGTTGAGGGTTACCCATTATACCAGTAGAACCCTGGGATCTATGGTCCTGAGCTATAAATTCCCTTGGGGAAGTGACAATAGCATCTGTCTGTTATTCTGGAACCCTGGGAGGGCTCTCATACATGCATGTCTATGATGGGTAGGCAGGAACAGGCGGATCCCTAGGGTTTGCTGGCCAGGCAATCTAGCCAATCAGTGAGCTTCAGGTTCAGTGAAAGACCTTGTGTCAGAAATCAAGGTGGGGGCTGGAGGGTTGGTTCAGCAGTTCAGAGCACTTGCTTGGTCCTGATCATGCAGAGAACTGGAGCTTGGTCCAGCAATCACATTTGGTGGCTCACAAATGCCTGTAACTCCAGTTACAAGGTATTTGACATCTTCTTCTGGCCTCCTCCTCAGGCACCCACATACATGTTTAGAATTACCACCTCCCACACATACACACAGAGAACTTCACTAAATTTGTTTTTAAAGAAAGGCTGGCCTCAAAGCCACAGTTCTTCTAACCCTTCACGGGCCAGCAAGATGGTTGAGCAGGTGAAGGTGCCTACAGCCAAACCTGGGTTTGATTCAAGGAACTCACTTAGAGGAAAGACAAAGAATAATACCTGCAAGTTCCCCTTCGATTTCCACAAGTGCACTGTGGCAGCTGCATGCGCACAGATGCATATAAATGCCCATGCATATGTGTTGTGAGCATGAGGGCCTCAGTTTGGGTTCCCAGAACTCGTGAAAAGTGGTCATGATGGTGCATGCCTATAATCTCACCAATGGTGAAGTAAGGGAATCTCCAGAGCTGGCTGGTCAGCCAGCTCAACCTTGGTAAAACTTCAAGTCAGTGTCTCAGACAAAAGGTGGAATTCACCTAAGGTTGACTTCTGACCTTCATATATGTGTGTGTGTGTGTGTGTGTGTGTGCATGTGTGTATGCGCGTATGCACGCACCTGCACTTACAGGTTCACCCCACCCCCATAAGACAAAAAAGCAAAACATGGAGATGGGGAAGAGAAAGAGATAAACTGTATCAGCAGCTACCAGACCTGGGGCAAACGCAACAGGTGTCTGGGCCACCTCTACCCCCAAGGTGGGGGCACTGGCACCTTATGCTACTCTTCTAAAGGGACATTTGATCCAGAGCCTGTCATTAGGTAGGTCTTGAGAGCTCCCTACAAAATGTGACTGCAGGACGTCCTGAGGTAATCAGTGAGATGGTGGCTGAGGGGCACTAACTCGGATGCAAGGCATTCAGCTTGACCTCATCCTTGTCTGATTCTGATTCCTCTCGTCCCTTTGCAAACTATCTAATCAGCATCTGAGTCTGATTCCTCGCTCTGTCTACTCCTGCTTCTTCCTCTTTGACTTCTCTGTAATTCCCCATTGCAGCCTTAATGGTATGTAATCCAGAAGCACACAGACATTGTTTCAGACTGGCTTGATCTTTGGGAGCTCATTTTAAAAGGAATACTATATTTTTTCCCCTTTCGGGGTATGTGTGTGTGCATATGAAGGATGGCCAGAGATCAACATCTGTATCATTCTTCATCCATTTTGTGTTTTTGAGAGAGGGTCTCTCACTGGGATCTGAGGCTCACCAGGTTGGCTAGGCTGGCTATCATTTGAACTCCAGGGATCTTCCTGTCTCTGCCTCCCCTCTGCCAGGTTTATAAGTGCCACTATGTCTGGTTTTAAGTCGGTGCTGGGGATTGAATTTAGATTCTCATGCATTTTCATAGCTAAGCCCTCTCTACAGCCTCTCTTTTTGGTTTTTACTGAGGTAAGGTTTTATTATTTTATAGTCCAGACTTTAAATTCAAGGTCCCCATGCCTTGGCCTTTTCAGAGCAAAAATTACAGAAATGCTGCTACACCTCGCTGAAATGCTCTGTATATCTGGTGGCCAACACTCATCATGGAAGTTTGTAGTAATCTCCTGTCCCCTCATGCTGTGTGGGAACTCATGCCACTATTCTCCCACCCTCACTGAAGGTCATGACTTGAGTAATGGCTATCATATGTGGGGAGGGCCATTCCTGTCCAACTCCTCAGGATCATGACTTACCTTCTAGGATGGGGTTGGCCTCCAGGACCTGCTGTTCAATCCACGAGTGCTGACCGCTCACTGTAGCCAGGAACTGAAGGATGAGCTTGGTCGTCTCAGTTTTCCCAGCCCCAGACTCCCCACTGCCAGAGAGTACAAGAAAACGAGACCTCAGACAGAGACTTCCACCACTGAGTGACTCTTCATTCTCTAAAGATGACCTCCCTGAACCCACCCCATCCCTCAGGCCCACATCTGGGCCGTGCTGACAGAGACACACTTTCCCATGAAGAAACCCCACATTACTTTTCCCCTGAAGTCCCTGGGGCATCTCAAACTATCAATGATACAGGCATCCCCAGCCTGTGGCTTGTGGGCCACATGTGTTCCAGGATAACTATAACTATAATACAGTTGTAGAAGACAATGTCAGCAAGGTGAACACCCCTGGAAGAAGTTAGTGCATTGTCTTTTCCTTCCTGCCAGGCTGTTGGTACACTATGACCTGGGTTGTTCCCCTGCTACCAGGCAGAGAAGTAAAGTAACTCAGTGTCTTTCTGATGAAAGTGTGGCTCCAGGCAGAGACATCTGTCACCTGCATAGAAATTCAGAATCCTGGCTTCCATCAGCCAGACCCAGTCAGAATCTACATTTTTATGTAAGGAGTTCTGTGTGATAGTATTAGCTGCCAACTTGACAGGCTCTGGAATTGCCATGGAGACAAGTCTCTGGGTATATCTGTGAGAAATGATCTAGATGGGTTACTTGAAGTGGGAAAACCTACTCTAACTGTGTTTGACATCCTCCCATGGACTGGGGCCATAGGCTGACTAAACAGGAATAATCAAGCTGAGTGCCAGGATTCATCTCTCCCTGCTTCCTGACTAAGGATGCAGTGTGACCAGCAGCCTCACACCCTTGCCTCGGTGCCTTCCCCATCGTAATGGAACGGGGGACGTTGGTGCTGGCTACTGCGACAGAACTCACAGGACTTGCTAACTGTCCTGGAGAGCCAGCTTTGACTTCAATATCTAGCATTGCTTAAACAAATCATGCTTTGTGCCTACAATTCCAGCACTTAGGGAGCTAGAGGCAGGAGGATCAGAAATTCAAAACCATTCTTAGCTACACAGCAAATCTGAGGTCAGCCTGGGCTACATAAGACCCTGTCTCTGAAAAACAAATAGAAAAAAATAAAGAAGATGGACTGATGCTACTTGGAGTCCCCAACCTCTGGAACCACATACTCTCCTGTCTATAAAGTGCCAAGACTGCTTTGCTGTTGTAGCAGTCAAGAAAAGGCTAAGATGCCAGGGTAAAAGGAGAACCAGGTTCACTCAAGATGCCACAGATCACCACAAGGAGCCAGGCACCAGGGAGCCTGCCCTTTGGCCTGGCTCTGTTTGGAAGGCCTCTTTCATTCAGCAAGGCAGAGAGGGATAGATAAACACAGGTCCCAGAACACCTCCCTGTCTTCTCTGGAGCCTTGAGTTTGCATTATCTATCTACTTATGGGTCTATAGCAGGAAATCTTGACTGGGGGAAGTGACACCATGCTTAACATATGCAAGAAGCCAGTTGACAGAAGAAGACTGGAGGCCACATGCTCCAGTGAGAGGGATGCTGCCATGTAAAGAACCTGCAAAGTTTCTGCGGATGGCTGCACGTTTAGAGTAGGTCCAGCCCACTCCACACTCCGGAGTCTATTTCTTCTAAAATGATATCTATTTCTAACCCAAGAGCCTAGAAACTTCAGCAGGTGTGCCTGGGGCTTAGATCCACATCTGGACCATCTCTAGGGAAGAACATCGACCTCTCCAGTTAGAGATTTGGGTGACTGAAGGTGTAAAATGGATGCTATTCTGGTGTCCCCACTCAGAGAGGCAGCCCCCTCCCCCTGTGCCTTTGCTCTGTGACTCTTCCCTTCAAGGCTCTTAGCGTCTGCATCTGAACACGCTGCTGCCCGTCTACTGTTCCGTGACAGAAACCCTCAGGCAAAGGTAGTGTCTATTTTAGCTGGACTGAGAGGGCCAAATAAGGTCTTTTTGTTTATTATCTATTTTTATTTTTGAAACCAAATTACATGAAAATGTAACCCAGGCTGGCTTAAATTTTGCTATATATCCAAAGATGAACTTGAATTTCTGATCCTCCCGCCCCGCCTTCTGAGTGTTGGGATTACAGGTATGTACAATTACACCTGGTTCATGCGATCGTGCGAACAGAATCCATTGCTTCAGCGGGCTAGGCAAACATGCTGAGGCTAGCTACATCTCTAGCCTGGAGCGCAAAAAGATCTTGAGTGAATGAATAAACCAAGTCATGAGTAAGTGAGTGGTGATTACACTGCCCAGCTGGGGACTCTGAATCAAATTCTACTCCTTCTCTTTTTCCAGTCAGCAGACCCTTCCCTCAGCAGGAGGAAGGTCTGTGCACAGGGTGACCAGGCTGGGACAGGCAGGGAAGCAGAGACAGGCTTGGGATTGGAGGGGTGCATGTCCATCCTAGCCCTCAGAGACCTCAGAGTATGGAGGACAAGGAACATATCCTCAGGGTGCAGGAAACGTGTCCTTGAGCTGTGGACACATGCTCTTGAGGTGTGAGGAATGTGTTATTGGGAGCAGGGCAAATACCTCTGCTAAGAACAGTGGTTAAGAGGCCCCGTGAGAGCGTCAGGGAGAGGGGTGTTCCTTTCTTTCTCTCTTTTTAGGATCCTCTGGGGCCTGAAGGCAATAGCGGGCCATGTGCCCCAGGAATCGGGTCTGAGCCTCACCTGATGATGCAGCACTGATCCTTCTTGTTCTTCCTCATGTTGAAGTAGCAGCTGTTGGCAATGGCAAAGACATGGGGAGGCAGCTCGCCCATGTGGTGGCTGTAGTAGATTTGTATCTGCTCCATGGTGTACAGGGGCAGCATCTGGAATGGGTTCACAGCCACCAGGATGGAGCCTGTGTAGGTCTGGGAAGGGAATAGGTAGTTAGTGCCTGGTGATCCTGGGAGGGAGCTGCTGGTTGGTTCCCAGCCTTGGCTGCCACACCTCTGCTCTTAGCTGCTCAGCTCCTTCCCCCGGGAAGATGGGGCACCCACTGGGACAGTGAGATCCTGGGGGCTTGTTTCTAGTAATTTAGATGTGTAGCTCCCTGCCTAGTTTTAGAAAAGGCTCAAGTAAAAATGAAATGAAAGCATAAATGACTTTTTTTCTGTCTCTTTTAGAGGTCTCTGTGAAGGTTGAGTGACATCTGCTGTCCCCACTGACCCCAATCACATGTTCTATGGACTTTCAGCCCAAGACATATCCTGCTCTTCAATACCCTGGCCCCCCTCAACACAGCTGCCCCTGTGGAGGTGAAATCGGAGTCCCGACACTGGGTTGCTGGATTACCCTTCTAAGGACCCTGTGAAGGACCCCTGCAGGAATGCAGGGAAGGAGGAACTCCAAATGTCCAGGGGCCAGAGAAGAAGCAGCCTGCCCCAGCAACCCCTCCCTAAAGTTCACTCCTTCCTCTAACCCGCCCCTCTTTTCTCCTGTTCCCCAGTTTACTCCCAGGCTAGCCAGACCTGCTTCCTTTTCAGACCACGCAGGAGTCCCAGGCAGTAACTTTCCAGATCATATTTACTTGGACAGAGTCTGAGCACCCCAAAAGATAATGATTCCAAGTCTGCCTTCTGGGGATGAGAGCTGAGTCCAGCTTCCACCCACTGATAGATTTGAAAGAAGACCCTTATCTGTTCATTAGTTCCCCTCAACCTGTGGAAGGGACCCTGGATTTGGACTGTCACAAGACTCTATTTCAAGTAGGTAAGGGTCTTCTGTTGATGACTGTCTCTGCAACATGTCTGAGGGGGCCTGAAGGCTATGCCCACCCTGGCCATCCTGCTCACCCTGCCCACCCTGCCCATTCTGCCTTCCTCCGGTATCCATCCAGCCTGTCTGCTCAGGGCTGCTCAGCACAGAGCAGGAAAAGGAGCTCAGTGGGCATCTATGGAAGTGGCAGCACGTATGAGCATCCACTGTGCACCTGGCACTGTGCTATCTCTCAGCACCAGCCTTCCATCTCCCAGGGTGTTCTCAGTTTTGCTTTTTTATTTGTTTGTTTGAGACAGACTTACTCTGTGTATCTTTGCCTGTCCTGGAACTCACTCTGTAGACCAGACTGGCTTTAAACTCATGGAGATTTGCCTGCCTCTGCCTCCCAAATGCTGTGAGTGAAGACAGGTGCTGACCAAAGCTGTAGATGGAACTGACTTGGTCATAGGTATCCCTTGACCCAAACCCAATCAAGCCTGGCCCAATAGTTCATCAAGCCCACCACCATGCCCAATAGTCTCTTGTAGCCCAGGCTACATGAGTTTGAGACTTGAATTTCTAATCTTCCTGCCACCACCCTCGTGTAGAGATTGTAGGTGTACATGACCATGGCCAGTTTGTGTATTGGAATCAAATCCAGGGCTTTGTGTACTGTAGGCGAGCACCAACTGAATTCCCACTCCAGCCTTGATCCTACTTCTTTGGATTGATAGCAGAGACTGGGGAAACCCAAGCACCCAGCCCACCTCACTGAGTAAGGAAAAGGGGAGCTGTGCTCAGCTCCAGATCCCCCAGCTTTCCTGAGGATGCCACACCAGTGAACTCACATAGATCTTGTGTTGCCGGTATCGGACCAGAAGGTTGTGTACCACACCTGCCTCGTTCAGGTCTCCGAGGCGGATCATGTCATCCACTCCTTGGGCTGAGTTGGGATGCATGGGGCTGAGGGTACCGAGATCTTCTGCACAGATCCAGTGTTCCTGAAATGACAGGCAAACTGTCTACTAAGCCAGTTCTCTAACTCCACCCTTCCTTCCACAGTCTCAGGTCTCTGGCCAGGCTTGACTGGGTTTGGGTCAAGGGATACCTATGACCAAGTCAGTTCTATCTACGGCACCTGTCTTGGGACTGGGGTCCATGTGGAGCTGGGGCTGGGGCTGAACTTCAGTTAGGGATGTAGGATCTCAAAGCTGGGACCTCAGATTTAGCTTTAGCCTCAGGTTGCAGTTGGAAGCTGTGAGAGGTCTTGGAGTGAATGATTCAAGTAATAGTACCTATCTAACATCCTCTAGCACTGCTCAAGTAGGAACACTATCATTATTTAATTGGTGTAGAAGCACGAATTTGGGTGGTAAGAAAAGAAGACTCTGAGCCAAATGTTGAGGGAAAGGCTGAAATATCAGAGAGAGGAAGCACCACAGTCAATTCTCACCAAACTGTCTTGCAAAAACTTTCTCAGCCTCACTCCTGGTGTTTTCTACCGGTCACTTCTGCCAGTCACTTCTGTCTCTACCTGGTTTCTACAAGCCCTTACATGCCTTATTCCAGCCAGGTTAGGATTAAAGGCATGTAGTCTTGAACTCACAGAAACAGAAGTTCTGACTCTGGAGTTATGGGATTAAGAGTGTTGGTCTCCACTCCGGGTTTTCCCTGTGCTGGGATTAAAGGTGTGTGTGATTGACTCAGCTGTTTATCCTTGTATTCAAGGATCAAGGATTTCCTGAGCTGTCGGCCTAGGATTTGACTGTGCTCTCTCTGATATCCCAGGATTTATTAAAATTTAACATATATCCACAAATTGGCTTCCAGTCTTTGGAGCTCCTAGGCGGTCAGCACCTTCCTTTGGAGTCCTTTGTTTGCATGTGTCCCTCCTGACAGCCCCTGGGGACAAGGAGGTTGGCCCAAGCAGGAGTTAAGTGGCCAGCCCCCTCACGGTCCCTGGCTGTTCCTGTCTTACTCAGATGGATGAGCTTCTGGCCTGACCACTCTGAGCTGCCCACCTCTAACCTGGACCCCTTTGTCCCTTCCTCCTCCGCCACCACGCATCTTTCTCACCAGGGTGTCAGTCCTGCCTCCTTCTCGTCACACATCCATTTTTGGACCTTCATCCTCCCTGCTTCTGCCCATCTTCTCACTCCTTCCTACTGCCCTAATAGTTCCCAACTGTTACTCTGAGAATTTTCAAGACAAATATGTCCGTCCACCACTGCAGGACCCCATCTTGGTCTATACCGCTCCATGGTAAGTGGATGGATTTCCTTGATGGTACTGGCAAGCAAGTGCCTGAGCTCTGTGGTTGGGGGGAGGAACCCCAGTACCAACCTTGCCCTCATCATCCTCAATCAAGACTTTGCCCAATTTTGTTTCTTTGACGATGCCCCCGATGGCCACACCGGTCTTGCTGGTGGAGGGAGGGTCCAGCCACACATGGTCACCCTGGAAAGCAGAGAAGGGGCAGTGATCTGAGACCCACCCTTCTTCCCTTTCCCACTAGAAACTTCGAGATCTTACGGCTGTCACCTGCAACCCCAAGCTCTCAGGTGGCAAGAGTTCTCTCTGTCTTTGTCCTCTCCCTTGTCTGTTCTCTGTGGCTCCTCACTGCTAATCAAGCTTGCCTGTGTCTATTCTGTCCAGACAAATGAACTCAGCAGGGCCAGGGCCACAGCATCTCTTACTAAGAGGGGAAAAAAATTAAAGGAAACAAATAACACCCAAACATAATCATGGAAGATATTGCGGTATTGTGGTTTAGACTGTCTCACACTTGAAAATGGTGTGCTGGGGAGATGAGTTCAATTTTCAGCACCCACCATTTTTAAAAAGCAAGGCATCCACTGCATATGGGAGATAGTTGGGTAGCTTTGATGGGCCCCAGGTAATGGGATCAGAATTTATCACTGGTGCAGGGGCTGGCTTTTTGGAGTCCATTGTCAGTGCCTTGCTCAGCCTTTATGCAGTGGGGAGGGGCTTAGCTCTGCCTCAACTGGAAAGTACCAGGCTTTGCTGACTCCCCATGGGGGACCTTGCCCTTTCAGAGGAGGGATGGGAGGGGGATGCTGGGAGGGGAACAGGAGGAGGAATGATAGGGGATCTGTGTTTGCTATGTAAAATAAATTTTAAAACTCTTAAATAAAAACAAACAAGCAAACAAACCAAAAAGCAAAGTATCTTGGTGTATGCTTGTAATCTGAGTGCTGGGGAAGCAGACACAGGAGGATCTATGAGGTTCACTGGCCTGTCAACCTAGCCGAACAGGTGAGTCCAGGGCCAGCAAGACTCTGTCTTTAAAACCAAGATAAGGATGCTTTCTGCCAAGCCTGATAGCCTAAGCTCCATTCCCAGGACACACAGGTCAAAGAAGAAAATCAAAGTTGTCCTTTGACCTCCCCATGCACCGTGCATGTGCACATGAATGCGTGTGCACACACACACACACACACACACACACACACACACACACACACAAATGTATAAATAAACAATGCAATAAAAATCAAATTAAAACAAAAAAGATGAGTGCACTTGAAGAATGATACTCAAGATAGTACTCTGGCCTCCACGTGCACTCAAGCACATACATGTATCCCCTCAACACACCAACATCCACATGCTCACAAATTTTGAAAGTAAAGGTAAAAATAATCTTGAAAACAGCACTGAGAGTGGAATCAGATTTTCTGCTCACATCCTCTTAGGAGTTGCCATAAGCAACTGGAGAGTGAGCAACAGAGACAAAACCATCCCTCGTGATACTGGGAGATGACTGAGCTGTGTGGCAGATGGGAGGGAAAGTGTAGGAGGAGACTGACACATCACCCTCTTCCCTGCCATCAATAGAGCCCAGAAGGAGCCAATGTGTTCACCGGGCCCGGGTCCTCACAGGCAGAAGCTACCTGTCATGTTGCATCAGCAGAAGACAGGACTAGAGACGGCAGCTGGAACGTCTCTGGGCTCTCCTCATTTCAAAAGAGTGGATCCATATTAGCACAAATCAATCTGCCTGTGGGGCAGGAAAGGAGGAGCTGCCCCTAGTGGACATCTTCCCAGCACTGCAGTCATTGCCTGGGGAAATGTGGGCTGCAAAGTGTTTATCAAGTTTGTGCTAGTCTGCCATATCACATTGACCTCTACACCACTATCACCACAGCGACCTCCTTCTGATTTAAGAAAATTCAGTGCATGCAACAGAAGTGATACCAAAGGAGCCAACATGGGAAGATGTTGTGTACATGTCTCTGTGTGCTTGAGTGTGTGTGTGTGTGTGTGTGTGTGTGTGTGTGTGCACAAGCATGTGTGTGTACACATGTATGTGAAGGCCAGTGATTAACGTCAGAAGTCTTCCTCACTTGTTTTCTGCCTTGTTTATTTTATTTGAGATGGGATCCTGATTAAATCTGGAACTCTCCAATTTGGACAGACTAGCTAGCCAGGCAAGCTCTGGGGATCATCCGACTTCTGCCTTTCAAGGGCTAGGATTATTGTGTCACACTATACCTGGCTTTTTGACATGGGTGCCAGGATTTGGAACTGAGGTCCTCATGCTTTCACAGCAAGCATTCTCTTATTTCAGGAGCTCAAAGAAGAAGATACTGTACTCAAAGGAGGGAAATGGGCAGCAGAAAGAGAAACACTGCAGGAATGCTGGATGCCGGGAGCCAGTGTGTTAATGTAATTTATAGTGTTCTGAAGGGCAGGGCAGAGACAGAAGAGCTCGGGAGTCAAGAGACAACCAAGAAGAAAAAGACATGAGCTGCCAAGCCCAGGAAGGAACCAAAATAATGAGGCCAGAGAGATGGCTCAGGAGTTAGAACACTGGCTGCTCACTGACATCCAGGGTTTGGGTCCCAGAACTATCTGTAACTCCTCTTCCAGGGAATCCATTACCTTCTCCTGCCCTTAGGTCCCAGGCACACACATGATGCACATACATCCAGGGCTCACACATAAAATAAATAAACCTTTTTTTTAAAAAAAATCATAAAAAGATAAATACCAAATGACTCTGTTCAAGAAATATGTAAATGAATCAAAATAATAGGAACAGAAAACAGAAAGATGGTTTTCAAGGGTTAGAAGACCCTTGAAATCAATGTTCAATGGGATTAGAGTCCTGGTTTTTCTAGAGATCTAGTGAAGAGACTTTCTACTGCTGTGTATAATAGAATGGTTACAATAATGAATTTAACGTTATACATTTTAGTTCAAGATTTTAAAGAGGAACAAATGTATGTATATATACAAAATCTCTCTGATAAGTACAGACATTTATAAAGAGTCACTGTTTATTCCCATAGCTTTCTAAAGCAGACAGCTCAAATCAGGAAGAACCTCAGTATACAGCACGAAGAATGGACACAGACTCAACCACGGCATATCACAGTGATGTGCCCAAGCTCTTGGGGACAATGTAAAGATCATAAGTGCATTCAGAGAGAGAATCAATTTCTCACAAGAGATCAAGAATTGGGTGACAGGATGGAATCAGGTCAGTAAGAGGCTTTCCAACTTACAAGGACAGCTGTGTTCCAATGACTTCACATGACTATACTATGTGAGAACACAAGAGTTGTTCAGAATGGGCATCCTTTCCCAGAAAGCTGCTACAGGGTGTGCTAGGTCAAAACTAGGCAGTAAACCAAGAAAAGGAAAGACTGTAGTCTGGAGCAGAGAAGATGGGTACAGGTGCTCAGCTCTCCCTCTCTTTTATTTATTCTTGGTCTCCAGCCCAAGGAATGATGCTGCCTACATCCAGTTAACGCAGTATAGAAACTTCCTAAAAAACACAGGCCTATTTCCAGATTCCAAATTATACCAGTTATTTTTGTCAACTTGAAATAAACTAGTTACCTGGAAAAAGAGAACCTCACTTGAGGAATTGCCTCCATTGGACTGGCCCATGGGCTCGTCTATGGGGTGTTTTCTAGATTAATGACTGATGTGGGGGGACTCAGCCCACTGTGGCAGGTGACCCTAGGCTAGGGTGGATAAGAAAGCAAGCTAAGCAGGTATGGGAACAAGCCAGGAAGGAGCATTTCCAGGGCGTCTGGTTCAGTTTCTGCCTTTGGCTCCTGTCTTGAGCTACCATGCCTGCTTCCCCAGATGGTGTAAGTCAAATACGCCCTTTCTTCCCCAACATGCATTTGGTGATAAGGTTTATCTCAGCAACAGAAAAGCAAACCAGGGCATAGATCCTGTCGAGTCGACATCCAATATTAACCATCACACAGACAAAAGGCAATTAAAAACTACAGCAAAGGAAATCTCACATATGATCTTAGGTAACATGAGAAAAATTAGGTCACTAGCGGCCTCGTGCACAATGGTGGTCCCATTATACCACCTAGTTATAGTTGCTACCTTCATTTGTACAGATACACTTCATTATGTCCACATAACACAATTGTCTGGCAATAATTTCTCAGAAAGCTCTGAGGAGAGTGAGTTTAGGTCAGGGGTAATGGCTCAGTGGGTGAAGACCTTGACATGTAATCATGAGGACTATAGTTCTGATCCTTAGCACCTACATGAAAGTCCATGAAGCCATGGCAGCCTGCCTGTAATCCCAGTGCTCAGGAGACAGAGACATGGGTTCCCCAGAGCAAGCTGTCAGCTAGACTACCTGAATCAGTGAGTTTTCAGTTCAAGGTGGAGAGTGATTGAAAAAGACATCCAACATCAACCTTGGGCTCGATGTGCATATACATATGTATGCTCGTATTTGAACAATTGCCCATACATACAGACATGCTTTACACACAAGTACATCATATGCACATAGGAAAAAAAGAGGTTTGAAGTCACCTTTGGTATATACGAAGTTTGAAGCCAGCCTGGGCATCTGCTGGAAACCTGGATTTAACCCTTTGTGGAAGATGGATAGGCACTGTAGGCATGCAGGTGGTGGGACCGACACTAGGCAGGGAGCTAAGGCCTTTTTTATGCTTAAGGAAGTCAGTAACCAAGAACACTTAAAGCCAAAATACCAAGCAGAACCACCATCTCTTTAGGGAGGTAGAGGGGAGATCAAAGGAAGCCACTAAAAGCTTAAGCAGTCCTCTAAATGTCTTGTCTATATAACTTGGTGTGCGTGTGTGCATGCACACAAAGCACATCCATGCATGAGCATGGGGAAACGAGAGGATAATCTTATGTGTCATTCCTCGGTGTCATCCACCTTGGATTTTTTCTTTTTCTTTCTTTTTTCTTTTTCTCTTTTGTTTTTGTTGTTGTTGTTTTGGTTTTGTTTGGAGACAGGGTCTCTTACTTGACCAAAACTCAACTCACAGTTGGCTGTTCAGAGCCCAAAGGTCCATTTCTTACAAGGCAAGAACTTTACCAACTGCTCTATCTCCCAAGATCTTGCACATACGGCTTTATCAAATAGAGTGAAGCTATTGCTGCCTGCTACATAAGACACTGCAAGGCTGAGATTCCGTGTGAGCGACTGCACTGGGTAGCCAGCAGAAACAGCATGATCAATCTAAAGGAAGAATTAAGGTCAAAGACAGATGATAAAAGCCTTTTGGATGGGGCTGGAGAGATGGCTCAGCGGTTAAGAGCACCTTCTGCTCTTCCAGAGGACCCGGGTTCGATTCCCAGCACCCACATGGCAGCTAACAACTGTCTGTAGTTCCAGTTCCAGGCAAACACCAAGGCAAATAATTAAATAAATAAAGTTAAAAAAAAAAAAAAAAGCCTTTCAGAGAAACCTACATCAACTAGAGATGGAAAAGAAGTGTTCCCAGTCCGTACCAAATGATGAGGGGTCAGCCAATGGGCATGGAAAGAACGTGTAGACTGAAAGGAGAGAAATGGTTGGTTTGCTCCTTGGACAACTCTCTCTAAGAAATAAATAAGTAGCCACACAGGCTCTAGCAGCTTGTTCAAGAATTTGTAGAAGAGCGGACAGTAGCAGCTGGACCATAGTTACACACTCCTGTTGTGAGGTCCAAAGGAAAACTCAAATCACACACACACACACACACACACACACACACACACACACACACACACACAAGTACTTCCTGGTTGAAACATCCTGGAGGTTGAATAAAAGTGAATGAGATGTGTTGTTGACACAAAGCAAATGTAGAGTCTTGACCCATAGCTCCATGGGTGCCCTTGCTGACTTTTTTTAACTATAAAAATGACTTAACAAAACATAAAAAATAAATAAAAAATTCTCCATTAGTGGACAGTGAGAGTCTGATTGGTTATCCAGAGTTGAAGAAACCTGTTGCATGAGGCTGACACTCCAATAATTTAATTCTCACAAAGGCAGGATGGGAAGCAATTAGGTCAAAAGTCTAAGGAAGCAGACTCCCCAGGCAGAAGGTAACCAACTCTCAACCCCTGTGGTCACTCCAGCTCCCTACCCCATTCAGTATTCACAGGTCCACCTGATCTCAGCCCACACCATACTCATTTGGTGACAAAATGCCACCAAAACAAAAAACCCATAAAGCTTCCTCCTTCCAAGATTCTCCATGTGTTTCTGGAGCATCAGTACCGTGTATGGGATTTGGGGCACATCTCCTCATTCCTTCTGCTTCTTCTATGAGTTTCTCTTCCCAACCACAGCCTGTGCCTAGGATATCAGGGAAGGCCAAATGTGATCTAGACAACACCACTTGGAGTTCACAGTAATGTTTCCTAGTGAGGTCCTATGTGCCTAGGCTACCTGTCCTGTCTGTATCCATGCTCACCTAATTGGTGCCTTTATTTTCAGAAAAATGTAACCATCCACATTCTACCTGTGATGTTTGTGGCAGATGTTATTCTCGGAAGCCACGCCCTCCCGAGTTCTGATGTCCATTTAAGGCTCCATTTAAGAATTCTCGCTACTGAATCTCTCTCTTGTCTTCATTCTCTCAAGAGCACTCCTACCCCTTCTTTCTCTTCTCTCTTCTCTCTCTCCTTCCCTCTCTCTTTTCTCTTCCCCTTCTCTGTTATCATAACCATATCCCTCTGATAATAAAGGCCTGATACATAAAAACAGTTTCTAAGTGTCCCCTGCTGCCTATGAGACCTCTGCATTCATAGAGGCCTGTCACCAGGTAGATAAGGGGTAATTCGTTATCGTATCATGCCAGATGGAACAAAATCCTAACAGTGGATCCCACGGAGACTTGTGTTTTGACGTGGGATGTGTTCGCTCTGTGACATGTATGGCAGATCCCACAGAGACTTATGCTTTGATGGGGGAATGTGCTCATTTTATCATGAAGCTGAGCTCACCAGAAGCAAAAAGCAAACATGTCACTTTGCTACCATCTTGGCTGGTACATCATCAAGACAGAGACAGCCGCATGACTTGTTTAGTGATGCCATTAAGATGCTGACCACATGCCACCTTGGCTAATGTACCACATGCAGTGAACCAAAATGGTGGTACTCGTAAACGTTGGCATCAATGAACCCTCCAGGGATCACTTCACCCTAGAATTTTCTATACCACCGGCATTCAGTCACCCAGCCCGATCCTCTTCTCCCAGTTGTTTTCTTTACTTTTTGATTTTCACCTTCCTGGTGCTTACTGGGATCAAAGAAATGGGAACCCCAAAGGAGACTCCAACACAGGCTGTAGTGAGGGAGTGAGAAAGTCTGTATTTTCACATCAGACTAAGGAGAAAATACCAGACCTCCTGGTGGGTTTTTGTTGTTGTTGCTGTTTGTTTAAATTATGATACATTATTTTATACCACATATGTACTGGTTTCCAGAGAGGACTTGGGAGTTTTCCCAGCTATGTGCCTTCAACACTAGCCTAAGAGATCTGACACTCTGAGACATCCAGGCTTAGAAAGCTCCTGTGAATGTACAGAGCAGCTCAGGACCAGCCAGGATCTAAAGAAGAGGTTGCAGGGTGCTGGACAGGCTGCTAGGGGACAGCTATAATAACTGAATACAAAGAGAAGCTGCCTGCATGAGGAGGCTGGAGATCCAGATGCTCGCCCTTCGATGCCTGCTCGGGCTGCCTAGTTCCTCCAAGTCTGTCTTTTTCTAAAGCAGTCTGCCCTTCACAAGACCCGCTTTGCTCCATGTTTTCTGTCTGCTTGTTTCTACCCATGGAGTCCTGGGTGCTCTGGCTTTTATTTTGTCTTCCCAGGACAACACCATCCCTCTCTAACTTCTTTCAAGTCCAGAGTCAGTCTTGACAGGGCTTCCTCGGCCACACACTTCTGGATGCTGTAACTGGCAATCCGATGATGTTTGCCCCCTACTTACACTCACTCAAAACCAGGACACAGTTAGGGTACCACTCTGTGTACCATAAAAGGAGTGTCTTGTGTTTTCTAGGTTTACCTGGGAAGTTCAAGCCATAGAGTCTAACAGTGTGTTACCCTAACATTGCCCTGAGTACGTAGCTTCAATTAAACTTTCTTTTATTAAGGTTGTATTTCAGAACACTGTCCTCTGAGCCAAACAATTGACACCTTTTTATGTCCTGTGAAGGGCTCAGCTATACACAGTGTACTTGATCTGAATCTCACAGTATCTGAGAATAAGATCACATCCCCACTTTTTTTTTCTTTTGAATCACTCTCGGGCAGCATTTTCTCAGTGTTTCTTGATTCAAACAATTAACAAGATCTCACTTCCCTTCCTACACAGAGTCATTGCCTGAGACATTTACTGAGAGAATGGAACAAGGGTCACCCAGAAGCAGGCTCATTCCTGCCTTTATCCCTGAGTAAGCTCTCTGCAAGTGATAACAAACGGGCCATCCTCATTCCTGCCCGGAGTGTGTAAAGTGCATGTGCAAGGTGGTGGTATGGGAATGTATCTGTGTGTGCATATGTGTGGAGGCCAGAGGATGATCTGAGTTGTTGCTCCTCAGGGCTGTCCACCTGATCTCTCATAGACAGGTACTGAGGCACTCAACTGACAATTGAACCTCAGATCTTGGATTACAACCAAATACCAAACATACCTGCCTTTCTTCCTTTCTCTCTTTCTTTCCTTTGTTCTCTTTCTTTTTTTTTAAGGTAGCGTCTTGAATAGCAAACTCAGGTATTCATGCTTGTAACATTTTACTGACTAAACCGTCTCCTCATCCCAGTAACCCCCCCTTTAAAGTCCCTGAGTATCAGTGAGGAATCTGTGCACAAGTGTCCACTCTGTAGAGATACAAATGTTATCCCACTTGCTTTCTTCCAATAACAGAATCCTTTCTAGTCCTCAGTCATCATCCCCTGCCTGTCTCTGGAATTTGCCCTCTGGGGTCTTTTGACCCTCTTCTTTCTTTGAAAGTGATTCCACCAAGCCTTGGGAAACCTTCACAGTAAGCGTTGCCAGTCCTTACCAGCCGGAACACTGACATCCCAGGTCAGCAGCTCCTCTAGCCTGTAGGAGAAAAAAACAGAACATCAGTCCCATGACCTGTCAGTGTGGAGCTCCTGAAGAGCAGGCGCAGTGTAAGTCTGTCAGCCTATCCTGTCCCCAAGTGTCTTACCTGGAGCTTGGCTCCAGAAACAGCTCTAAATAGCTGGAATGTGAAACACATTCCCAAACTGTCCAAGAAAGTGTTTTATTTCCTCTTCATCCTACATCCCCTTGAGAGAACCCTTGGCCCTTGGCTCTGAGCTTCATTCAGGGAGTAGGGCAGTGCCCAGTCATCCAGAAGCCCAAGTTTTGGGGTAGGGGAGAGGGAGTAGTCCTATGTATGCATGTGTATGTTGCATGTGCATGCATGTGGAAGAAAGAAGTCTGATGTGGGATGTCTTTCTGTACTCTGTGAATTACCATTGGTTAATAAAGAAACTGTTTTTGGCCTGTTGCAAGGCAACTTGGAGGCAGGTGGGTAAATCCAAGTGGAGATAAAAACCAGGGCAGAATCAGGGGACATGGCAAGCTGCTGGGTGGAGAAGCAAGATGTAAAAGTACAAGTAACCCATGAGTCACAGATTAATAAAAATGGGTTAAGTTGTAAAAGCTAGCAAGTGATAAGCTTGAGCCATAGATTAACAGTCTGTAATTAATATTAACCTCTAAGGAATTATTTTATAAACAGTCACAGGACCACTTTGTCTGGAATGAGGGGTCCTGATGGGTCAGAAAAGTTCAGGTTGCAGAAGTCAACTCTGGGAGTTATTCTCAGGAACCATCTGTAGTAGTTTGAATGTAATTGTCCCCATAAACTCATAGGGAGTGGCACTATTAGGAGATGTGACCTTGCTGGAGGAAGTGTGTCACTGTGTGGGTAGGTTTTGAGGTCTCATACGCTCAAGCTACACTCAGTGTAGACATAGACTCCTTCTGTTGCCTGTGGATCAAGATGTAGAACTCTCAGCTGCTTCTCCAGCACCATGTCTGCCTGTACATCACCATGTCCCAATATACTGATAATGGACTAAACCTCTGAAACTGTAAGCCACCTCAATTAAATGTTTTCCTTTATAAGACTTGCCATGGTCATGGTGTTCCTTCACAGCAATAGAAACCCTAACTAAGACATCATCCATCACATTGCTTTTGTGCAGCCCAGAGCAGCCTGACCACACAACTGCCATGACAGGCTTAATGAAAGACAGACAGACAGACAGCAGGCTCTTGCTGACAGCACCCAGTGGTGCCAGAAAGAACCTAAGAGCAGACTTCATCCACAAAGGAGCCAGTGCCTAAGGGGAAATACCTGACATTCCAAACATTCCCTTCCTGGGAAAGGGACTTTAAAGGAACAGTCTCCTCCAGGTACACCTTCTGATCTGCTGATATAGCTAAACCTTAAGAACCACTGCTAAATGTTGAAACATCCCTAGAATTCAAAACAGCCAATGAATTCATAACAGGTATCTAGCCCAAGCTTGGGCCAATCCCAGGACTGTAGCCCCTGAAGCTCTGAAGCCCCTAAAGCCCTCCCCCTCAATAAAAACCTTTCTCATGCTACTCAGGGTCACTCCTACTCTATTGCTGTGTGGGACAGATGGAGTGACCCAAGCTGGCTTGTCAATAAAGAGACTCTGTGCTGTTACATCGGACTGGTCTCTCAGTGATCTTTTTAGGGGTCTGGACTCTGGGTACAACCCTCTTTCTCTCTTCCTTTTGTGTATGTGTGGCTTGTGTGTGTGATGAGGGATGCACACATGTGACCACATGCATGTAATGATTAGAAGTTGATAATTGATGTGGATGTTCCCCTTGGTCATCTCTACTTTATGTATTGTGGCAGGGTCTTTCCCTGAACCCAGAGCGTATTGACTCATCATTGTAGCTAGGCAGTTTTCTCTAGGGATCCCTGTCTCTACCTCCAAAGACTGAGGTTACAGTCAGTATAAGACATGGTATAGACATGGATGACGCTTGTACCCGAATTCCAATTGTCATTTACTCAATTAGCTGTTTCTTCAGTACCCACTTTGTTTTTTGAGATAAGGTCTTTCACTGGGACTTGGAGCTCACCAAGTAGACAGGTTGTCAGCACAGTAAATCCTCAGGATCCCTGTCTCTGCCTCCCAGTTCAGGAATAAAGCCTGGGCCACCACTGTGCATACTTAATTCGGAATTTAAACTGCTCCCACATCCATGCAAGCTACCATTAGCATATGTCCTATAGGAAGGGCTCGGCTACACACAGGTTGTTTACTTGTGCTGGTTTGAATAAGAAGGACCCCCATAGGCTCATATAATTGAATGCTTAGGCACCAGGAAGTAGAACTCTTTAACAGGATGAAAGGATTAGGGGGTGTGGCCTTGTGGAAGTGGTGGTGGCATTGTTGGAGGAAATGTGGGCTGTTAAATTCCAGAAGCCCATGCTAGGCTAAGCTTTCTCTGCTTGTGGGTCAGATGTAGTTCTTCTCCCGTGCTATGCCTGCCTGCTGCCAGGTGCCCTGCCATAATGATAATGGATTAAGTCTCTGACAAATCTAAGTAGGTTCCTAATTAAACGCTCTCCTTTATAAGAGTTGTGGTCATGGTGTCTCTTCATAGCTATAGAACATTGACTAAGACAGTGTTTGATCTAAACCTTTTAATCAGTATCTTGTTACATAGCTCAGAATGGTCCTGAGCTGAGCTAGGGAGCATTCATTCATTCCTTCAGCCTGATTGATGGAATTACAGGCCTAGCTACTTGAGCTTTACTTAGGGCTCAAAAAAGGAAAAGTCGCTTTGTTAATGAACAGATTCGTTGGGAATAAAGCCAGATCAACCACATTCCAAACCTCTGCCGGCTTCTGGCTGCTCTCAGATGCTATGGAAGCCCCAGGTAGATGGGAGAAGTCAGGTCCCCAGTCTCCCCACCCTCGGAGATACACTTCCTGTGATTCTGACTTGACTGTGTTGTCTTTCCTTTTCCGATATGTTAGCAGGCGAGGCAGTTGCTGAATTTGTAGTGTTCATTTCCATAAGGGACACAGTCATTAGCTATCTACTGAAAGGTCCTGGGGAACTGTGGGAACCCACAAAGATTCCAGCTCATGGCTGGTTTCCATTTTGACTCACGGTCAGAGAATTTGAGCTTGTCTTATCCCCCCCATCCCAGGCTGCATGATAGGGTGTTTTGGCCAAAGGTGTGGTTACCAGCTGTCTTGTGTTTGAGAATTGCAGAAGTGCTTACACCTGTCAGTACTTGCCCCTCCCCTTTGCTGGGAATAAGAAGCCCAGGGAAAATAAATTCTGGCAGCTGAGTGTTCATTCAGAGCTCTCCTTGTGAAGGCATAGATTTACCATTACAAAACTTTATCTAAGGGCAAGACCATTTAGTACCTGAGGGCAGGGCCCAGGTCTAAGAAGAATCTAGGAGAAATCTCAGGAACTCAACTGACAGCCAATAGATTCAAAACTTGGTTTTGCATGAAAGTTTAACCAATAGTTTCTGAGAATTACACTACCCCATACCCCTTTACCCAATCCTAAACTGCCAAGATGTGTAATACCCCACTTACGTATTTTTTTTTTTTTTAAAAAAAACTCTCTCACCCCCGAGCTTGGGGGCTGAAGTCAACTTCCTTCCACTGTGTTGGAAAATAGGGTTTCAGCTCAGGTTCGAACCTGTCCAGGTTCAAACCTGTCCAAAAGAATAAACTGACTCTCATGTGTTGGCATCGGAATCCAGCTCCCTGGTGGTCTTTGGGGGTCCATTGACACAGGTACAACACTTTGACTCTAGCTTTTGTCTCCATCTAATTCTGTTCCTGTAATTTCCAGTCTACACTCCCCTCTCCAAGACTGTACACCCACTGTTAGGATTTCTGGCCTGATAAATATTGCAACATGGCACCACCAGAGCATGCTGTTTTGGGGGGGCACACTCCTTTCATCCATATGCACTATCGGGCATAGCCATGTAATCCCCCCCATGCTACCTGGGCACACCCCTTTTATCCATAGGCATGATCAGGCCTGGCTATGTAAACTTGCACCTACCTGTGCCCTTATATCCCAAAGACCCCAAATTGCTCACTCTCTTTCCTTCCATCTCCATTCTCTCATCTTGCAAGCTTCCTAAATAAACTCTAGCATGGGAAGCTCCCTAATTCTAAAATTGTCCTCATATCCTCTGCTGTGAAAATGTCTGTCAAAATGCTGAGAAGTCCATTAACAAGTCTCAGGTCTTTGATGAGAGTCTGGCCCCCGTTTCCATCTCAAGGAATCCAGAGAGTTGTTGACAGAAAAAGACCTGGAGATATTTAACCCTGCCTTGGTCAGTCCTTTTCAACAAACAAAACAAGAACTGTGTTGTTATTAGGTTTCCTTCCCGCTATTTAGTCTGTACATTTTGACATGTTGTATTACAAAAAGAAAGCCATAGGGGCTGGTGACTTACAGAGTAAAGATGTCACCACTAAGCCTGATTGATGACCTGAGTTCAGTCCCCAGAGACCCATGTTCTAGAATGAAGAAGCTGACTCCCAAAAGTGATTCTCAACCTTTACATGTGGCACCATATGTCACTGCCATATACAATAATAAATACATACAAAGAAGAGATCAGTTCCCTCGGCTTCCGGTTCCACCACTCTCTGCTTTCCACTGTCTCTACATGCTGAGGTTACTTCTCACGGGAAGGGGCTTCAGTGGTGCAAATTAATCCTTCTGGCCTCCTCCATCATAACTCTAGTATTAATAGCTACTGTGGTAGTTTAGACTACTTCATCAATTCTTTGACATACTGCTCTGTTTTGAGTATAATTTGAATGTCCCTCCTAAGTACCAATGAAAAGCTTGGTCCTCATGGTGGTGGAACTGGGAGATTCTGTGGACATTTAAGAGGTGGGACAGGGAGCTGGAGAGATGTCTCAGAGGTCAAGAGCACTGACTGTTCTTCCAGAGGTCTGAGTTCAATTCCCAGCAACCACATGGTGGCTCACAACCATCTATGAGGACATCTGGTGCTCTTTTCTGTATAATGTATAATAAATAAATAAGTCTTTAAAAAAGAAGAGATGGGACAGTCACTTTAGGTCATGAAGGACAGTGTGCCTTTGAGTGGGAGTATGTGACCTTGTCTCATCCATCTAGTCTCTCCTTGCTTCCTGTGATCCTTGAAATGTGATCACTTGCATTGACATTCACCCCTGCCATGTTATACTGCCCCACCAGGTGTCTAAACTAATGGAGCCTCTTAACCTTGAACTTGAACCTTCAGAACCATGAACCAAAACTGCCTTCTTTGTATTTCATAAGTAGCCTATGTTATAGTGATGGAAAGTTGACTCATAAAAACATCTCATTTTATGAAATCCTTTCACTGGATAGAGATTGGTCCTCTCTACTTTGAGAATAGGTCTAGTCATTTGCATCTAATAAATAGAATAGCTGGGAGTGATGGAGTACCACTTCTGAGGCTCAGGAGACTGCCACACAGCTATTATGCTATATTTTACTGCTCAGTTAGTTCACTCCCAGACTCGGTGGTGGGAGGATAAAGGGGGGGGGCAGAGACAAATTCAGCTGTGGGGATGACTTGTGATCAGAGCTCATCTCATTGCTTAAGTTAAACCAACCAAGTACCCAAGGATCTTGTCCCATGTTTAATGTGGGCTAAAGAATTCTAGCTGGTCTGGCTACATTACCTTTCAGTTGTAGACTCCTCTGTGAAATCTCTCCTAAGGCCTAGGGCTACTAACAGGCTTCTAACAATTCTTGGTCCAAAAGTAACACTTCTAGGGATCATATACATCACCAGACCCAAATGATGTGCCTGGAGTACATCAAAGTCTGTGTGACCATATCACTTCATCTCCTTAGGCCTCCAAACTATAGACACAAGTGTAAAGAGATGAGGCACTAACACTCATCAAAGAAAAGCTGGGATAACCATAGAATTTCATAGAAAGCAGATTTCAGGTTAAAAAAAAAAAAGATGAGAAATATTACATGATAGTGAAGGATTAAATTATCAAAAAAAAAAAAAAACCAACAACAGTCCTTAACATCTATACACCTAACATCAGAGTGCTAAAATAATAAGACAAAAAGGGATAAAACTGTGAAAGGAAGCAGCAGAATCTACCATTATAGTCTGACTATCAGAAATGGAGAGAATCAACATGCAGAAAATCAGTATGAAAAATACACACACTCAAAACCACCACCAATCAAATATGGCACAAGTATGATTTTTATACACTGCTTTGTCCAAAGAACAGTATACATTCTTTTCAATCTCACATGCAACAATTGCTAAAAGAAATCATATTCCATTCTGGGCCATAATGCACACTGGCACCCAACATCAAGGAACAAAGATCCATATAAAACCTAAAAAGCTTTAAAAATGCTCTAAACACACACACACACACACACACACACACACACACACACACACACACACACACACACACACACACAAAGGAGCCAAATTTGGCTTCCTTGTCTCATGCCTCCCATGCTGGCCACAGTGCAGACTCATCTCCTGCCAACTGCCAGTGTATCCTGAGCTAAGCTGCAAGGTGGATTCCTTCGATCTCTCTCACACAGGCCACCATGCAGAGTTGTCTCCCTCACAGCTTGAACCACCAGCACACTGTGTGGCAGGCTTGGAGTTTTGCCAGTGTAGATAGAAAAGAATACCGATACATAGTAAAGACAGATTCAGATGGGGAAAATAAGCAACTCTAAATTGGTTACACTGTATTTAAAAATATACATAAGCTTAGGAGAGAAAAGAGAAGATATAGACAGTCATAAAAAAGAAATATATAGTTTTAAAATAATAAAATAAAGTCTTTAAAGGGGAAGTAAAGTAATATAATAGGAACAAAACACATAAAGATAAAAAATACACAGAGGGTCTGGATCCTATATGTTTTTGTGTTGTCTTGAAATTTTTTGGCTGCTAAGAGACATTGAATTATGAAAACTAGTTAAACCAACCTATACATATTGAAAATATCTTGACTTCAAAATTTAAGTCAAAAAGAGTGTTACTTTGGAGGAGAAGTTATGCTTTTATTTCCACAGGAAATGAAATTCTGTGGATTCATTATAGATTAAAGAAAATCAGATTTGATCAAGAAAGACCTCCTAAATACTCTGACTACAAACATTAAAAAAAAACTAGAAAAACTACAAATACATAATATATATTTTACCTGCGCAAACACAAAACAAAAAAATCATTTTTGCCTGACTTGTGTACAATGTACAGTCTATACTTGTGTTAATACAAATATGTATGTTACTTTTAAAAGTTTATATATTTTCAGAGCAAGGGGGCCAGATACCAATAAAAACTGATGTTTCAGGTGATCCAGCATTCAGAACAGCTTCAAGGCTGCTGACTAAGATAATCTAGCCTCATAGAATACTCCAGCCAAGATCTAACAATTACCCTGATTTTCTCAAGGTTCTTCCAAAAATTACTAGCACTTCCAAACAGGAAGTAGTCTAGAGAATGATGCCCACATTTTTAAAAGATGAGTTATGAATATTTTTGTCATTTAAGGCGGTTGGGTACAAGTTGTTATTGGTCATGGTCAGGAAAAGAGCTGAACCAAGGAGATTAGAGTCAAAGATCTCTTCCTGAAAAGAAAAAAGGGATATAGAAATGACAGGTTAAAAGTGTAAATTATTGAATCTACTTTTAAATCTAAAAGGCAACTACTAGTCTTAAATATTTACATTGGTATGAATTGTTATATGTTGGTACATTGATTTGTCATGCTGTTTATATATTTCTACTTTTGTTTGAAGTATTGTGTTTATGAAGCTTTTTAAAAGTATAATGTGGGGCTGGAGAGATGGCTCAGCGGTTAAGAGCACCGTCTGCTCTACCAGAGGACCCAGGTTCGATTCCCAGCACCCACATGGCAGCTAACAACTGTCTATAGTTCCAGTTCCAGGCAAACACCAAGGCAAATAAATAAATAAATAAAGTTTAAAAAAAAAAGTATAATGTATAGTTAAGAAATACAGGTTAAAAGTAATCTATAATAATCAAACTCATAGTCATGTTAGGTATGTTTCAAGATCATACACAAATATATTTAAATAGATATATGGTCTTCAAACACCTCAAAGACCTATAGAATGTGACATTTAAAATATTTTTATAGCAAAAGACTTTTCATGACAGTGAAACACATCTGCTCCTAACAGCAACAATTTACTTCAAACAAAGAAGATGGGCATTGAAGAGCCACTACATGGAGTTTGCTTTCTTTATGGCAAAAGCTAGCCATTTGGGCAAAGAGCTGCCCTGGCCTCAGTTGCTGGCAATATACTGTTCAAATTGGACTAGCAGGACATGAAAGTAGCTGCCAAACTTTGCCAAGATAAGGTAGGTAAGTCCTTCAAAATTCTCTGTTTCTCAGTCTGTCAGATATACCAGGCCTGTAGGCCAAAGCTGAATGCCCCAATGTTATAGAAAAACCTAGTGTGACTGTCCAGGCAGCCAGATGCCCCTGTCATTTGGTAACATTTAACTCTTCCGGGGTCTTTGACAGAGTTGAAGACTAGATAGTCATAGTTAAAGTTCTTCTTAGTTATGATAAAAAGCAAATTAGGTATAAAACCTCAGAATCACAAAGATAAAATAGATAATAAAATATTTAATTTGCCAAATATAAATGGGCTGGATATTGTAACTGTAATTCCTACTGCTTTTGTTGCATATAATCTTACTATTAAACCCTTTTTAATTAGACAAAAAGGAGGAAATGCTGTGGAATAATTCTTTTGTACACTGTGAAGATATGTCACTGTGATTGGTTTAATAAAGTAGCTGATTGGCTAATAGCTGAACAGGATAAAGTTAGTGGTAAAGCCAAACTGAGAATGATGGGAAGGAGGGCAAAGTCAGAGAGTCATTAACAGAAGTAGGGAGAAGCAAGATGGGTATGCCAAATTGAAAAAAGGTACTAAGAC
Organism: Sigmodon hispidus; assembly: GCA_004025045.1. Taxonomy (NCBI): domain Eukaryota; kingdom Metazoa; phylum Chordata; class Mammalia; order Rodentia; family Cricetidae; genus Sigmodon; species Sigmodon hispidus. Next base: position 60,275 of record PVIH01004201.1, read on the forward strand.
ACATGGCAAACCAGAAATAAAAAATATGGGTTAATATAAATAGAAGAATTAGCTAGTAACAAGCCTGAGCTATTGGCTGAATGTAGTGAAATTATGTTGTTACATTGTAAATAATTGTCCCGCCTACTGGTTTAATGAAAACACTGATTGGCCAAAGGCAGACAGGAAGTGTGAGTGGGGCTATCAGACTAAGAAAACTCTGGGAACAAGAAAAACAGAGCAGAGAAGCCCAAGAGATGCCACAGAGACACCACAATGAGATGGCAGCAGAGGCATAGGAAAGAAGTTGAAATGCTGCTCTGAGAAAAGGTACCAAGCTGCATGGCTGAACAAGATAAGAATAATGGGTTAATTTAAGAGTAAAGAGTTAGCCAGTTATATGCCTGGGCTCTAGGCAAATCAGCATAAAATTTATATAAGTGTCTGTGTGTTTCTGTGGGACTGCAGGTCAACAGGTCAGAACCTCAGGGATAAGATGGAAAGTCTGGCTCAGAAAGTTAATACAACACCTGAGCATTTACAATTAATATTAAGCCTCTGTGTTGGTTACTTGGGAACTGGCAGGCAGGACAGAAACTTCCACCTACAGCACACCTTATCCAAATTTTAAAAACAAATCATGTAAAACATCTCCTCAGACTACAATGCAACTGAGTTAGAAATCAATAATAAAAAGATAAAAAGTTTCCAAGCAATGGTGATGCATGCCTTTAATTCCAGCTTTTAGGAGGTAGAGGCAGGTAACTCTTTGAGAGTTTGAGGCCAGCCTGGTCTACAAATGAAAAGTCCTAACATATTTAGAGATTAAACACCTCTAGAGACATAGACCAAAAACATCCCCAAAAAACATTTAAATAATACCAACTAAATACAACTGATCAAAATTTGTGAAATCCAAAAAAGGAAGTACATATAGGAAAGGTAGATCACAAAGAGCACATATTTCCAAAGAGAAAAGAAGATCTAAGATCTATGAAGCTGTGGAAAGAATATAACCCTAAAGTAAGAGGAGAAAAAAATGATTTTTTAAAAAGAAGACCAGAAATTGGTACAACAAAAAAAACAAGAAATCAAAAAATAATCCCAAACCCCCAATACAACCAGAAGCCTGACCCCCAAAACAAAACAAAAACTCAATAAAATTGAGAAAAACACAGAATACAATTTGCTAGTATCCAGAGTGGAAACTGGGTAACCCCTGTAATCCCAGATGGTGAGGCTGACATGGGCAGAACTCTGAATCGAGTTGATGGGGGCCAGAGAATGCAATGTGGAGATCTGAGTTAAGAATGGCCCCATAGACTCATAGAAGATTTGGATGGCCCAGCTGTCTTTTAGAGCTCTTCAGTATCATAACCTGCCTACTTTTTTAGCTTGTAGTCTATCTTACATGCAAACCTAAACATGAGATATCCTGAACTTCATGAAGGCCTTGAAATACCTCACACTTTCTCTCTGTATCTCTTTGTATCTCTGTAATTGATCTGGGTTTAGATCACACACTCTTGTACATATACACACGGACCTAGTCACATTACATGTAGAAGCTTCCATTTTCTACCTTAGACTTTGCCCTTTTTATATGACATTGTGTATGACTCTCCCATACAAGAGTAAGCTTGTTTCCTGTCTTCCTACTTTTCTGCTTTTCTTTCTTATTTTTGTCTCTCTTATCTATCTATCTATCTATCTATCTATCTATCTATCTATCATCTATATATAATCTATATCTATAGAGATATATAGATATACTAGATTTAGGTTGTGGCTTTTCCCTCCTGATTTTATATGTGTGTGTGTGTGTGTGTGTGTGTGTGTGTGTGTGTGTGTATTATAGATAGAGAGAGAAGGGGTGTCTAATGTATCCTAGGTTGTTCTCAAACTAAGTCTGTATCCAATGATAACTTTGAACTTCTGGTCTTCCTTTTTTCTCTCAAGTACTGGGATTACAGGCAACATCATCATCACATTCAGTTTATGCCCTGATGGAGACTGAACCCAGGACTTCGTTCATGCTAGCCAAACAGCCTAACAACCAAGCCACACCCTGGTTGTTGTTGTCGTTACAGAATTTATTAGTTCAAGAGTTGCCAGTACAATATTCCATTTAGTTGCAAGATAATCCTTTGTATTTATATATGTATGCATAATATTTTTATAATCATTCATATTTGGGAGAGATGAAGCTTGGCAAAGTAAAGGGATCTGGTGAGAAGCCAGAGCCTGTGTGCCCAACAGACAGGGTTTCCAGCAGGGGCACAAGAAAGCTGGGTGAGGCAAAGGAAAGAGGGAAGAATAGAGAAGACTCTAAGAAAGCCTTGAGATCTCCATATTTCAGGCCAGGCAGAGGCTATATAAATGGCCTATGATGGAGATGGGCTGGAGAGATGGCTCAGTGGTTAAGAGCACTGACTGTTCTTCCAGAGGACCTGAGTTCGATTCCTAGCATCCACATGACAGCTAACAACTGTCTGTAATTCCAAGATCTGACACCCTTACACAATTATACATGCAGGCAAAACACCAATTCACATAAAATAAAAATAAATATTAAAAGAAAGATGGAGACTTGTGGCCCAGGGCCTTTGGGCTGGGATCTTTCCCAGCTCTCTCATTCACTTCCATTCTCTTTTCACAGTTGCACTATTTTTTCCCACCTTGATTTTCTCTTCATCTTGCTTTCTCATTTATGTTTAATCCTATTCTGTTATTGGTGTATGTGTAAGCTACATAAAGCCACTGTTTTGTTTCCTCTTTCAATAATGCAGGTGTTTGTATGTGATGTCTTTCTTAATACACAGTCTCCATTTTTATCATTATCCATGTGTCCCTGGCCCAGCTCTTTGTCCTAGGACGCAAAAATGGAAATCTCATTCGGTACCTTCTGGACTCAGATCAAGTTAATAGAATGGTACCAGAAAACTTTCAACACCGTTACCAACTGAGTCCCTGCTTTGTTCTAGGAGCTGGGGACAGTTCTGGGCGTTAAAAACAAAACCAAACAAAAAAAAACAGTGTGTCAGAGAAGAGACTGGCATGCCTCAGATATGCTGATGCAATTGTCCAGATGTTCTTTTGTTCAGTTTGAAATGGAAAGCATAAAGAGTAAGCAATACCAGTGGAGTGAGTTTTATCTCTCAGTCAATAAAGTGCTTGCTCTACAATCATGAGACCTTCATGATCCTCACAGTTTTCATTTTTTAAAAACTACATTCCTTAATAGAGTTCATAGGTCTTATGAATTAGAACAAAGTTTGCATTCACAGATACAAGGTAGAGCCTAAGTAGAGGCCTAGGAATAGGAAACACATATACCCAACTTAGGAGACTCAGGGTTGGGACCCACATACTACCAAGCTACCAAACCTAAGCATGTCTCTACTGACTTCTGTCTCCAATTTCCTTCTCCGTGGATGGGGATGGTACACACCAAGCCCTAAACCGAGATGCCCACAGCCTTTCATCTACCTCTTTTACCATCTCGTTCACCCATCACTCAAATCTGGAGAAGGCTCTGAGGCCAGTGTGTGCCTGTTTTGCTGCAAACCAATGCCTTGGCCCCGCAGAGTTGACTAAACACAGTAACCTGCCTCTGTGGATCAAATGAATGAGCCTAGATGGAAGTCAAATCAGCTGTACTTCTTGCTGAAACACCTCAGCCCCAGATCTCAGTCTCTTGCCTATATAATGGAGACAACATCACCAGAGCATTTAACAAAAACAGTGGGCCTCCTCATATGCTACAACAGGGCCTCAGCATGTTACCTGTGCTGTCCTTAGCCCCTTGGATTTCATGGGAGGCCTTCCAGCAGAGAAAGGTCTGGATGAAAGGCAGCAGCGGCCCTCCTGTAGCATGGGACTTGATAACCCTTCTTTTCCTTCTCTGTCTCCCAGAGTAAGCCTGCTGCCCAAATCCACTGCCTATCACCTGCTGAATGGAGGTTTTGGATTTCCTGGTCTGGTGGGGGCATCCCCAGCCCTCTACGCTAGAGGTCTGCCCCACCCTGTTTCCAGGTCTTTGTCTCCAGACCCACCTCCTGCCTGGACCCCTCCTTCCACATGTCCCAGGACTCTCTTACCTTGTCAGGATCAGAGTATGGTGATCTTATTGAAAGATCCAGGTAGGGAGACAGGTTCCGAGTTCCTGGTATGGAAGGGAAAGGACAGAAGAGGTAGAAAGAAGGGCCTCCAGAGGAAGTGGCTAAGCACTGTGGGTATACGTAATTTATTACAGGACTTTGTCCTCTGTCTCAAGAACATCCACTCCCACAGGCTTCATGCAGCCCCAGCCAGCAGCCTGGAAACTGCTCTTTAGCAGACCTGTGAGTGATCACTACTTGGAGGCCTCAGGATCTGTCCTCTGAAGAGCTCTGCTTATCACCTACCAACCCCTGGGTGACAATCAGCTGACTGTCCAGTTTAGCGTCTTCAAAGTGTGGTAGAGGCTCCAAGGAAGCCAGTCAGGGCCTCTGCTCTCAAGCATGCCAGTACAGACTAGGGGCTAAGATATAGTATTGATATTGAAGTTTTAAGAATCAGAACCTGGGGGGCGGGCGGGGGAGATGGCTTAATGGTTGAGAGCAGTGGCTGCTTTTCCATAGGACCTGGGTCCAATTCCCAGCACCCACATGGTGGGTTATAGGCATAGCTGCCTATAACTCCAATTTTGGGGGATCTGATACCTTCACATAGACACACATTCAGACAAAACATGAGTGCACATGAAATAATAAATTATTTTTTAAAAAACAGAGGGAGGGGCTGGAGAGATGGCTCAGAGGTTAAGAGCACTGACTGTTCATCCAGAGGATGTGAGTTTAGTTCCCAGCAACCACATGGTGGCTCACAACCATCTGTAATGAGATCTGGTACCCTCTTCTGTATATTTTATGTGTAATAAATAAATCTTTAAAAAAAATCAGATCCTGGGTATCCCTAGCAACCCTAGCCATGGTCAATAGACCAATTTTTTTTAAAGTAATAATCAAAAGCAGAAAAAGTAGGTTTATTTATTATTGTCTTAGTCAATGTTCTAATGTTCTATTGCTGTGAAGAGACACCATGACCACAATTTTTTTTAAGATTTATTTATTTATTATGTATATAGTATACAGAAGAAGGTACCAGACATCATCATAGATGATTGTGAGCCACCATGTGGTTGCTGGGAATTGAACTCAGGACTTCTGGAAGAACAGTCAGTGCTCTTAACCTCTGAGCCATCTCTTCAGCCCCCCATGACCACAATTCTTATAAAGGAGAGCATTTAACCGGGACTGTTTTACAGTTCAGACATTTAGTTCATATTTAGTCCTTTGTCATCATGGTGGGGGGACATGGCAGCACACAGGCAGACATGGTTCTGGGGAGGTAGCTGACAGTTCTACATCTAGATGCATAGACAACAGAGAGAGAGAAAGACTCTGGGTTCAGAATGAGCCTCTTGAAATCTCAAAGCCCACCCCCAATAACACACTTCTTCCAACAAAACCACACTTCCTAATCCTTTCGAATGGTGCCAACCCTTAGTGACCAAGTATTCAAATCTACGAGGCTATAGAGTTCATTCTGATTCAAACCACCACATTCATTGTAGCCATACAGTATAAAGAGAGGGTCAAAGATATCTAATGACTGACCCAAGTTTACCTTCTAGATCCTTATACGGTGTCCAGATTAAAGAGAGGGCAAGAGGTGGGTACAGATAACTAAACACTCCTGGTGAGTGATGTGGTACTGCCCACCACTCTCCTGCCATTGTCTCAGCTCATCTCTCTTGCAAGGTGGCCTGACAAGTTATCAGAGCTTGTGTGAGTTCTGTGTGAAGTCTGTTCTGTGGAGACAAGCTCCTCTTCTCACTGGCCTTGAGCTTCAGCCATCTCCCAGCATGAGATTCCCCAGCCTGAGATCCCTGGGGACGATCTAATTCTGGGCACCTTGGCCGCAATACTCGGGCAGCACAAGTGTCTCCTTAGAATATGTTTATTCCTAGTTTGTGTTCCAGAACTCATAAACCTCTAGCATTCCCTACGTGTGTGGAGTGTGTTTCATTACTCACAACACAGCTTTCTGATAATACTTGAGATTTATGTCCCAGTTATGACTTAGATGGTGGACTCTGGAGGACCTCAGGATGATACCAGTCATCAGAAAGACAACTGAGATGGAGACTTTAAGCATTCCACCCCCACTGACACCTGGGAAGATAAAAATATTGGTCAAGACCTCATTAGCACAGGAGATGCTTGGAGAGAGGTACCCTAAGAAGACAAGAAGGTACTGTGGCCTACTTTTCCGTACCTCGCCTCTGTATCTCCTCCCCTGGCCATTCATTTATAGCCTTTGTTACATCCCTTTCTAACAAAATGGTAGCCATCTCTAAGCATTTGCCTGGTTCTGAGACTCTGTCCTTAACAGAGCTGAGGAAGGGGCTTGAGAGATGGTTACATAAGCTTCACATCCTCTGTTTGATTTCCAGAACCTATGGTGGGAGGTAAAAACTTGCATTTGCAAATTGTCCTCTGACCTTTGACCTTCAGCATATGTGCTGGGGCACACCCACACAACCATACTCACACAGACATACACAACAACAACAGCAATAATAAAATAAACTAGGAGCAGACAGGAGCTCTTAACTTTCAAGATCTAACTCTAAATTCAGGTAAAAAGAGACTGATTTATAGGAGACCCAGTTGGAGGACACTGGAGAATGAATACCTTGGACATCTATCATTAAAGTGTTGGCACATGCCAGGCAAGTGTTCTACCAACTGAGCCCCATCCATAGCCTTCAAGTACAAATACTTTGAAGGAAAGTGGATCAAGAAGTGTTTCATGGGAGGTGCCAGACTAGCAGACTGGCAGCACCTAGAAGTGGCTGTCCACACCTACAAAGGCAGGCAAGCAATATAAAGGCTTAGGTTTCTTGGCTGAACTAGAGCCAATCAATCTCTCTCTCTCTCTCTCTCTCTCTCTCTCTCTCTCTCTCTCTCTCTCTGTCTCTCTTTCTCTCTGTCTCTGTCTCTCTCTGTCTCTCTGTCTGTCTCTCTCTCTCTCTCTTTGGGGGGCACTTGGCCCTGCAGGCACAAACTTGGAAATGAGCTGTCACAGCTGAGAGAAAGTTATGACCAAGGCAGGGTGGCAGCCAGAACCATTAGCCTGGTAGTTCTCAACCTTCCTAATATGACCTTTCAATACAGTTCCCCAGATTGTCGTGACCCCCCCCCAACCACAAAATTATTTTCATTGCTACTTCATAACAAAAATTTTGCTACTGTTATGAATCATAATGTAAATATTTAAATTACAGGGTATCTGATATGTGACCCCTGTGAAAAGTTCTTTTGACTCCAATGGAGTCACAGCCCGCAGGTTGAGAACCGATGCATCGACCTTTACTGGGAACATAAACTAAGCTCTAACAAGAAAGAAAAGGCTAAAGGTGTAGGCTGCAGGGTGGGAATTGCCAGAAGTCCATGGCCAGAGCATTTTCTGGGCTCTCTCAGGGTAGACTCCAAAAAACCTCGAAGTTATTTTTTTTAAAAATGTTCCTGTTGAAGAACTGGGGGTAAAGCTCAGTTGGTAGAGTTGGTAGAGTGACTGTCTAGCAAGCATGAAGCCCTGTCTCATTTCTGTAGTCTGAGCCAAAATGTAGAGGCAGGAAGATTAGGAGTGACCAGTCATCCTTGGCTACAAAGCTTGTTTGGAGATCAGTTTGAGCTACATGAAGTCCTGCTTCAACAAAACAAAACAACCCCCCTAAAAACATAACAAAAGAATACATCCTGGCCTTTCCACCAGAGAACCCTCAGCCAGAACAGGGAATTGGGAGGTGACCTGGGGTACTTAAGAGATAGCTGTCACCTGAAGTGCCCCAGCCGGAGCTTCATTCAGAGGACACCACTGCCCTCACTATCCCTTGACCACCTGGTTACTGGGTCAGTGCTGTGCTTTTGTTAGGCCACCCTAAGTCCTCTCCTTACCAAGCACTGGATTGATTGGTTTTCCAAAAGGCTTATCCACCAGTCAGAAGGTAAAGATAAGGGAGAGGAAGAAATGTGTTTCTCTCTGCTTTGCCAGCAGCACCACCACAATTTATAGAGAAGATTAAAAAAAAAAGAAAATACACATAAAGATGATTTATATCCCAAAATACATTCCTGAAAGACAGTTCCTCCTCCGCAGATCCACCTCCAGCCATTTCTCACCAGGCACCAGAGTTTTAGGCTAATCTCACTTCAGTATGAGATTTCCTGAAGAAAAAAAAATTAGATAGGGTCTTTTGTAGCCCAGATTACTATTGAACTTTTTGTGTGATCAAGGATGACCTTGAGCTACTGACCTCTAGCTCCTAAGTGTTGAGATTGATTACAGGAATACACTATGATACCTAGCTAATTGCTTTTTAATATATATTTTGAGACAGGGTCACATGTAGTCCAAGCTGGCCTTGAACTCATAAAGAGAGGTAAGCCTTCAATCCTGACTCTGTCTCTATACTTGAGTGCTTAAATGGGCATGCTCCAACCATATGGAGTGAAATGTTTATTCTTGGAGTTCTGAATAAAATGCTGCAGAAGCAGGGTGAGCTGAGAGGTAGCTGGAAGGAAGGGAAAATGAAGTATTCAGGTGTGTGCCCATCTAATGAGCACCAGGGCTCTTCAGGGTGCCCATGTCTAGAAGATGGCAGGGCTAATATGCTCTGAATGTGCTGTTGGGGCCCTCTGATGTCAAAGAATCCACTTACAGATATCTGCACAGGTCCAAGTGAAGAGCAGTCATTTTGACTGAGATGCACAGAAGTGACTTCCAACTCCTGTAAAGCCATCTAGTAACATTCCTACCATGAGCCCATGTACAGGTCCTTTCTGTCAAAGGATATTTTATCACACTGTGTGAAGGTGTGTCAATGTTTTACCTTGCCTGCCTAAGGTACCTGATTGGTTTAAGAAAAAGCTGAATGGCCAATAGATAGGCAGGAGAGTTTAGGCGGGACTTCCAGATAGAAAGTCCCTGTGTCGTTCTTTGGGAGCTCGCTGTCTCCCCAAAAAATGTCTGACTACAATTTTTTCAGCAATGCTATTAGAAGTCTAACGGTACTAGCTTTGCTTCAAAGTCTCTAGCCTTGGTAATAAAAGCAACTAAATATATGAGCTCTGGAAATACAGCTAAGTTGATAGAATTCTTGCCCAGCATGCAGGGAGCCCCAGGTCCCACCTCCAACACCACATAACCTGGGTTTGGGAACACATGTGATCCCAGCAAAGTGGAGACGGCAGGATCAGAAGGTCAAGGTCTCCTGACTGCACTGGAAGTTGGAAGCCAGTCTAGGCTGGAGGCTTCCTCAAAAATAAACTATAATAAAAGGGAATGAGTTAAGGCAAGAGAATTGATTCAGTTTTCCTTCAGTTTCTCCTTTGGGGGATTCTCTGACTTACAAAGAGATCATTTTGTACATCTGGCTGACTTTTCAGAGCTTCCAAAGATGAGGAGCCCCCCTTACTTTCCTACGCTAGATTAGACTTCAGTGGCCTTCCTCTACTGCACCCACGTAAGCAAGAAGCCAACAGACACTATGTGGCACAAAAGCAAATATATACCATCTCTGTTCAGAGCTTGTCTTATGCAATATTTAGCAGAAATTCACTTTAAAGGGACTGGGGAGATGATTTAGCCAATTAAATACTTGCCTTGCAAGCACGAGAACCAGAGTTTGATCCTAAGAAACCATGAAAAAATTGCTGAGTGTGACCTTGTGTATTTGCAATCTCAGCAACGGGGAGATTGGGACAGGCAAATCTCTGGGTCCAGCGAGCTAGTCAACTTGGTCTACTTGGCAAGTTCCAGGCCAGTGAGAGACAATGTCTCAAAACACCAAGGTGGGTCACACCTGAGGCATGACACCCAAGGTTGCCCTCTGTCTTCCACACGTGTGCAACATGTGAGTGAGCACATGTGTGCACACACACTTCACTTTACTGATATGCAAACTTGTCTCCTCATTATTCTTTTATGGAGTCACAATTCTCCCTGGGCAGACATACTGAGGCATTTGATCATTTGCTATGCTACACAATACTGCAAATAACAGGTCTGTGCCTGTGGCTGTACTTCAGCAAGGCCCAAAGAGAACTTATGAAAGCAAATGTACTACTGACTAAATGTTTTGTCACTAACCTTTCTCAAATTGCATTCAAGCCCTCTGCCCCAGCCCAAGGAAGGCATGTGACTGCAGGGCCCCACTGCTATGTGAATCACAGTGTGTGTGTGGGGGGGATATCCTGACAGACAGTTCTCCTGGAGCTCTGTCTAAAGGATCAAAACGAGAGAAGGGATGTGTAGAGCAGGTCTTTCTGGGTCAGCCGAGTAACCAAGTTGGCTCTCTTCCAATCTAGTGCTATTTCAAAAATTCTGCCCATGAGGCAAATGTTATGCTAACCTCTCATTTTTATTATTTTTCTGTTCATGTGTCCATGTGTGTAGGTACAAATATGTGTTTGCATGGAAGCCAGAGGTCAGGCTAGAGTGTTTCCTCAATTACTTCTTCACCTCACTTTTGGTACTTTTAAAAAAATCTTTGTTTCTACGATGTGTTTGTGGACATGGGGGCACATTTATGTGTGTTAGTATGGGTGTGTCACAGGACACGTGTGAAAATCAGAGGACAACCTTGGGTGCCTGTTCTTTTCATCCTGCTTGAAACACAGTCTCTTTGTCCATTGCTTGTGTCAGGCTGGTTGGCTCGGGAGCTCCCGGGAATTTTCCGATCTTGCTATTAGACAAGATTACAAATGAGTGCTACTGTGACGGACTTTTATATGAGAGATTTGAACTCAGGACCTTACTACTGCATGTGAGCTCTTTACTCACAGGGCTGTCACTCCAGCCACGTGTCTACTTTAATTCTGAAACAGACTCTCTCTCGGAAAGCCCCAGGCACCCTTTTATCTCTGTCACCACCACCACCCCCAGTAACAGGAGTACAGGTGCATGCTGCAGGCAACTTTATACATCGGTGCTATGGATCCTCATGTTTGCACAGAAGACACTACCGAGTGGACCACCTTCCCAGCCCCATATTGTACTATCACAAATGAGACTCCGAGTCAAATATCGGGGGAAGGCTGAAATATTAGAGAGAGGAAACACCATAGTCAGTTCTCACCCAGCTGTCTTGTAACTTTTTTAGTCTTGTTTTTAGTCCTTCTGTCCTCTCTGGGTTTCTTATGTTCCCATCCATGTTAGGATTAACGGCATGGCATGTAGCCTTGAACTCACAGAAACAGAAGTTTTGTCTCTAGAGTTGTGGGATTAAGGGTGGAGGTCTCCACTCCTGGCTTTTACTGTGTTGGGATTAAAGGTGTGTGTGACTGACTCAGCTGTTTATCTTTGTATTTAATGTTTAAGAATTTCTTGAGCTGTCTGTCTAGGTGCTCTCTCCCCAATATTAAGGTTTTCTTAAATATGTAATATGTATCCACACCATATTCTGCTAGCCTTTAAATAGATATTTCTGAGATAAGCCAGAAAATGGTCATGAGGCAAACTATCCATGACAATCTACTGTGGCGTCATCAGAGCAGCTCAAACAGCACAGTGAACATTTCATATCAGCTCTACCATGGCAGTGCATAGCCACCTTCTGTCTTTCCATCAGGCTTATAATAGCCACGCTATTCATTAACTCTGTACAATAACATAGCTACTCATAATGTTTTACAGAGCTGGGGTAACAAGTGTGTCTTTCATGCTGTCCTCTTGGCAATGAGGTCTCTTTCAATCCTCCTCTAAACTCTACTCATGAAGGCTGTTTATACCCACATCGTAGTAAGAAAGCTACAGTCAGCTGAACGGAAAACCTTGCTCAAATCATGTGGCCAAAGGTACATGGATAAATTATGACTCAGAGTCTAGTGCCACACACAGTGCTTATTGCATTGGGTTACAGTGTGCCAACCCTACTGAATCCTGACTCCATTCTGTCCAGCCTACCATGATGGATAAGATATTCCCCTCCATCCTCCTCTCCCTCCTCCAGCGGTGCTCCTCCTCCTGCTCTTTTTCCTCCTCCTCTTCCTCCTGTTCCTCTTCCTCCTGTTCTTTCTCCTAATCCTCCTGATCCTTGCCCTCTTCCTCTTTCTTGCTGTTTTAGAAAGTGAATTCAGACAAACTGAAACTTTAGTTTGAAACAGGATCTCACTAAATCTGCCTTGGACTCACTCTGTGACATTGCTGACTTTGAACTTACAATCCTGTCTTAGCCTCCCACAAACTGAGGTTACAAGTCTGTACCACCAGTCTGAGACATCCTATTTCAAAGACTTTCAGAAAAACAAATAAACAAACAGTAACATTGATTATCAACTTGACTGATGTAGAGTTAATTGAGAGACAGTTTCTGGGCATGCCTGTGAGGGGATTCTAGATTAGATTAATTGAGATGGAAAATCACACCATCACTGTAGGCAGAACGGTCCTATGGGGTGGGGTCTCAGTCTTCCTAAAAGGAAAAAGGCAAGCTAAGCACCAGCTTCCTGACTGAGGATGCAGTATGACTAGGTATCTCATGCTCCACTGCCCTTGAATTCCCACTGTGAGGGGGGACTGTATCCACCAACCGGAGTTAAAAATAAATCCTTTACCCCTGAGTTCAAGGCCAGCCTGGTTTACAGAACAAGTTCCAGGACAGCCAGAGCTACACAGAAAAACTCTGTCTTGAAAAAAACAAAAACAAAAAGCAAACAACAAAATCCCTCATAGACATGCCCGGAAGATTGGCTAAGTGATTTGACAAAGCCAGTCAAGGTGGCAATCAACATAACCATCATGTTCTTCTCTGAAAGTCTCCAGAATATGATGTCAAGTATTTTATTGGGTTGTTGTGCTTCAATGATAAGAAAAGTAACTAATGTGCCTTATTCAGCAATGACAAGTCACAATGTCTCCAGACATGATTGCCAAGTGTCTCTGGAGGCACAGTAGGCACACCTAGCTGGGAACCATGTGTGGGTCATAGGTGCCATAAAGGCTAGGATAAGGAGGAAGCCAACAAGGTTAGGTAAATGTGTTCCTGGAATGTGGACCCTGCCTGCTGCTACTTTGGAAGGTAGAAGATTCATCTAGGAAGGGAAGGCACTGGCAATGCTGGGGGTCACCCCAGGCTTCCTAGAGGACTTTGAAGTCCCCAGGCACAGTACTTATCTTTCTAGACCAGCACCTCTGATAAAAACCCTTCTGGAATGAATGGACATGGGAACCAAAGTCCTGATAGATGAGATAGTATTCTCATTCTTAGCCCATAGTGAAAGGGCCCTTTGCTAATAATGGTTTTATTATCACAAAGCCTATGAGGTGTTCACTCAGAGGGTCATCCAGGGCAACAGAGGGAGGGAGAGAGGAATTCAGTATGAAAGAACCCTTTTTTTTCTCTACAACCCCAAAGACCTGACCCACCCATCTCCATCTCCCAAGCACTAGGACTCAATGTACATGCCACCATGTCTGGCTTTTATACAGGTGCTGGGGATCTGAACTCAGGTCTCATCTTTATGCAGAAAACACTCACCAAAGTCGTGTCCCTGCCTTCTAATCTTATTGCCCTGAAGAGACTGAAGGACTTGGGAGAGAGGAACATAGTTTGGCTGTATGAAAACTCAATACATGAGGCAAATGTTGCTGCTGAGTCCATGGTTTGTTGCTAAGAGATATTTGATTACATGTAACTGACTAATTAATTAATTAATTAATTAATTAATTTGTCAGTGTAGTAATCTATGGTGCTAGGGATGGAACCCAAGACTTTGTACATGTTAAGTAAGCACTGTCATTGAATTGTCACCAAACCCTGGGATACATTTCCTACCCCTTCCTGGAGCACTGGATGTACACAAAGAATAATTTCCCTTTCCTCCTGGTTTCCAGCTGTAATTCTCTTCCCAGCCTCATGCATGTCCAGAAGCAGGCATAGAGCACATATAGGCAGCACATTTCTGTCTGGTCTATCTTCAATAAGTGAATTCACAAAGGAAAGGATTAGGTCTTGACTGCCAGTTCTGGAGTCTGAGAATTTCAAGGACATGTCGATGACATTTGGCAGGAGCTTCACAACATGGTGAAAATCAAAAGGGAAAGCAAGTGTGGGAAGAGATGAATCACAATTCATAAGGGTCACTTGTGTGTGTGTGTGTATGTGTGTGTGTGTGTGTGTTGTTTGCACATGCCCATGGGGAGGAAGGTATGGAGGCCAAAGGAGAATATCAGGAGTCCTGCTTATTCCCTTGAGATCTGGAGCTGGACTGACAGTCAGCAAACTCCACCAATCCTTCTATCTCCTCCAGCGCCCAGTACTGGGGTTACAGGTTTGTGCCACTACACCCAGATTTTTATATGGGACTGTGGTCTATCCAATCTCTGGTTCCCATGCTTGCACAGTGCTCTTACCCATAGAGTGGGCTATCTAGCACCTGAAATGCCATTTTTAAAAATCATGAACAAGTTACGTTTATCTGCTGATAACGTTAGTCCAGTACAGCAGAAGCGAAGTGTCTGCTGGGTGGAAGCATAGCCTGCCAATGGCTATAGGCCATCCATGAGGAGTAACTTGAGACTTATCCTCAGGCTGAGCCCCCAGCTCCAGGCCAGCAGCTAGTAGATGGACTGTCCCACCAGCCCATAAGAGGTGAGGCACTGTTTGTTCTCATACTCATGCTCCCTATTTTTTTTAAAGATTGTATTTATTTATTTATTAAGTATACAGTATACAGAAGAGGGTATCAGATGTCATTATAGATGGCTGTGAGCCACCATGTGGTTGCTGGGAATTGAACTCAGGACCTCTGGAAGTGCAACCAGTGCTTTTAACCACTGAGCCATCTCTCCAGCCTCTCTCTATGTTTTGAAGCCTCCATTTATTGATATGTTCATCATCACTATAGTGTGCATTCTGACAGAAGACACACTGGAAGAAAAGAGCACCCAATGCTATAGTGAGGCCAAAGGTGGAAGTCCTTTGGACCAGCAGGTAGTACAGACTGAGGGACATCGCCTCACTTGGCCTTGTCTTTTTAACAGCTATTTTATAGACCTGATTGTCTCTAAAGGCCCCGCCTCCCAACTCTACCATCCTGGTGATCAAAATCCACCATTATTTTCAGAGGGGACAAACGAAATTGAAACTACATCAACTTCATTTAAAACTTGTGCTAACCTGTAACCTCCCTTCCTTGATCTGCTAACATACAGCAGAAGAGCCAAATTTTGCTTTGCCAATAGCACAGTCAATGGAAAGAAATGGAACCCTTTGACTGATCACAGCAAAAGTTCTCAACCTGTGAGTCATGATGGATTTGGGAGTAGAATAACCCTTTCACTGGGTCAGACACCAGATATCCTGCATTTCAGATATTTATATAACAATTTATAACAGTAGCAAATTACAGTTATGAAGCAGCAATGAAATAATTTTATAGTTGAAGTCACCACAGCATGAACTATATTAAAGGATTATAGCATTAGAAAAATTGAGAACCACTGGATTATAGAAAGCCAAGTGCCTTTTCCACCCTCTTAGTGAAGCCAATGTTATTTACAAGAGCAAGGACTAAACTTTTAATATCAAGCCACTGAAACCCATGGTTTGGATATACACAATGATGTAACTATAGGACAGGTAGCTCACCTCCTACGCACAGTTGGCAGAGTGCTTACTTGCCTGGTATGCATGAAAGCCTGGGTTCAATACACAGAAGTGAATAAACATGATAGTACATAACTTTAATTCTAGCATTTGATGAGCTATCAAAAATTCAAGGTCATCTTTAGCTACATAACAAGATTGAGGCTATCGGAGGATACAAACACTTTCCTTAATAGAATATCCAGCCTCAGGCATTTCAGTATAGCAAAGAAAAACAGGCCAATACAGGAATCATGAATTAGATTCTTTTATAGCTTCATTGTTCCTAATTAAATAATGTTGACAATGTATGTTATGTCCTAGAAATCATTATTAATATGCTTAGTCATCATAGCAACTTTCAGATAAATATTGCTAATTCCTAGTTGAAGAAGTTAATACACAGAGAACTAAACTTAATGCTTTTATTTTTAATCGATTTATTTATTTATTTATTTATTTGCTTGTTCAGAAAGAGGGCACAGCATGAATGCAGGGGTCAGAGAAAGTTGAAAAAGTCCCTCTTTTTTTTTTTTTTTAACTTTATCTATTTATTATTTATTTATTTGCCTTGGTGTTTGCCTGGAACTGGAACTACAGACAGTTGTTAGCTGCCATGTGGGTGCTGGGAATCGAACCCAGGTCCTCTGGAAGAGCAGAGGGTGCTCTTAACCACTGAGCCATGTGGATTCCTGGGATTAAACTCTGGTGTCAGCCTTTCCCTGCTGAGCCAATCCTCTCACCTGCCCCTCCCCTCAGCTCTGTAATGGTCTCTTTCACTGAATCTGTCCTCCAAAGTTTCGGCTACACTTTCTGATCTGTGATTTCTGTACTTCCGACTATGACTTTCATTTTCATGTGTTAAGCCTTCCCTGCATGCCCAGAATAGAGCCATGTTGGTCATAGTATATGATTCTTTTTAATGTTGCTTTTCAATTTGGTTTGCAAACATTTCATTGAGAATTTTTTGCATCAGTATTCATTAAGGAAATTGTTCTATATTTTCTTTCTTTATTGTGTTGCCCTTATCTAGTTCTGGAAAAAGGGTAACACTGTCTTTGTAAAATGAGCTTGTAATGGTGTTTTACCTTCAATTCAAGGAAAACTGATATTGGTTCTTTTTTTTTTAACTCCCTCCCTAAACAGCGTTTTTCTGCACAGTCCTGGCTGTCCTTGAATTTGCTCAGGAGACCAGCTTGGCATAAATCTTGTGTATCCACCTGCCACTGCCTTCCAAGTGCTGAAGTTAAAGGCATGGGCCACCACACCAGGCTGTTTATCTTTAAACACTGGTAAAATTAAGCATTAAACCTATGCTGTCCTGGGCTTTATTATTTTAAGTGGATGACTCTTTATTCCTGTCTTAATTTCATTACCTGCTATTGTTCTGTTTTCATTATCTATAACCTTCTGCTTTAATTCTGGTAGGTCATATGTGTCTAGGAATATGTTCATTTTTGTAGACTTTAAATATATTTGAATATGCACTTTTTAAAGTATTCTTTAATGATCCTCTGATTTAAGTAGCATCTATTATATTGTTCTCTTCCATCTCAAATTTTATTATTTTGGGTCTGCTCTTTCTTTCAGCTAGTTTGGCTAAGAGTTCATCAATTTTGCTGTGATATAGGATTTACCAGGATAATTGGATCATGCGATTATAGAAGCTGATAAGGGGTTAGAACAATGGCTCATTAGTTAAGAATGCTGGCTGCTCTTGCAAAGGTTCCAGGTTTGATTCCCAGAACCCTCCTGGCAGCTAACAACCATCTGTAACTTTGGTTCTAAGGGATGCCCTCTTGTGGCCTCCACAGACACCAGGCACATGTATAACCACCAGACATGTGTATGCAGACAAAATATTCATACACAAAATTAAAAGTAAGTTTTTAAGAAGCTGAGGAAGTTAGAATACATGTCAACTCATCTGCCAACTGGAGACCCTGGGACGCTTATAAGGTGGCTCATTCTACAACCTGAGGGCTCAGGCCCTGGGAAACTTGAGGATTCTTGATACAAATCTTAGAGTCAAAGGCAGCAGAACATTTCTATCCTGGATTTCACAGGCAGATTAGTTTACCTTCACTTATTCTTTCTGGGTCTCTGGCCAATTTGATGGCGCTCACCCCCCTTAGACTGTTCCAGCTCACATAGTAATGCTTTCCAGAAGGCATATTCAAATAATGCCTTATCAGGGTACTAAGGATTCCTAAATCAATTTGGCAATTAAATTTTTCTGAAATTGATTGTACATGGGTTGGAGCAGAGGTCCCTGTTAGGTCTACAGTACTGTAAGTCTGTTTTTACACAAATCAATATTTCTGAGACATCCTCCCATGTAAACAGCGACAAAAGATCCTCCTCACTGGCATTGGTAGCTTCGTGGTGTGTAGTGGCATCTGAGAAAAAGCACGAAGACATCAATCAGTCTTGGAAACTAGGGCTTCATCTGTTTCTTCTCATACAGGGCCACCTAGTGGTTCAGTACGAGAGTCAGGGTTGCAGAGATCTGATTTCTCTGGACAATTCAGCTAAGAGGACTTGAACTTTCTACTCAAACATACATACATCCTTTATTTGCCACATGGGGAAACTGAGGCTGATAGAAGGCTGATGGCTTGTTCCAGCTCACCAAGCAATGCACTCCTAAAGTGAGAGAAACCATCAGAAAGAGCATCAGGAAACACACTAACTTGACACAAGCTAGAGTCATCAGAGAGGAAGGAGCCTCGGCTGAGGAAAAGCCTCGGCTGAGGAAAAGCCTCCTTGAGATCCAGTAGTAAGGCATTGTCTCATTTAGTGATCAGTGGGGGAGGATCCAGCCCATGGTAGGTGGTGCCATCCTGGGCTGCTGATCCTGGGCTCTATAAGAAGGTGGGTTGAACAAACCAGGGGAAGTAAGCCTGTAAGTAGCTCCCCTCCATGGCCTCTGCATCAGCTCCTGCATCCCAGGATGCTGCCGTTTCAGTTCCTGTCCTGACTTCCTTCAGTGATAAATGGCAATGCTGAAGTGTAAGTCAAATAAACCCTTTCCTCCTCAACTTGCCTTTTGGTCATGGGTTTTGGTCATTTCAGTTTGAGTTATATTTAGTGTTTCTATTTGGTCAAATCCTGGATTGTCTACATACCCATCAGCCTTAGGTTTGTGTTTTCTTGGGATTTAATAAAGCGTTGATTTCTTTTTAAGTTCATTAACCTGTTTCTCCGTGTCTTTAAATTCCTTGAATTCTTTGAAGTTTATGATTGTTATTTTAAATTCTGTGGCTTGGGGCTCAGCTCATTTAGTTAATTTTCTTCAAAGAACGTTTCCATAAGACTGGTGGTGGATTGGGGAAGGGGATATTGCCTTGATCTTTCACATTTTTGAATTTTATTTTTATTTTATGTGCATTGGTGTCTTACCTACATCTGAGTGAAGGTGTCAGAGGCCCTGGAATTGGAATCTCAGTTGTGAGCTGCCATGTGGGTGCTAGAAATTGAACCAATTCCTGGAAGAAAGTTCCTAACTGCTAACTCATCTCTCCAGTCTCAATCTTTCATATTTTTGTAACAAGATCTGGGTGTATGGACTTCTTTAATTCTACATCTGATATTGGAGGCCCCATTCTCTGGCCCCTGAGATGATGTGCCCCACATGCAGGTATGAGGATGCTGGAAGGTGCATCGTCCACTGGGGACTCCTTGCACCCCTCCCATCCCCCACCTTAGCACTACTTCCCACTATCTACTCATGAAATTAATATAATGAGGAGGCCTGAACTCAACTCCCCTAGCTGGGGCATCTGTTGCTCATCCAATGTCAAGGTTACAGAGGTGGTGACTGAGAGATGAGTTTCTTTTGTCCTGAACATGGGGCTTTCTTCTTTTTCTCTGTTAACTGAATGGCAGGGAACAAGTTCCCCTCCCTTCTACAATTACCAAAGTGTCTTGGGTCCTATTATGGCCCAGAAGCATTCCTCCACTTCCCTGCCAACTTGGGGTTTTACCTCTAACACATACATTTATGACAAATTATCCCTGACCATTCCCAGAATTGTACCTCTTCACTTAATTGAAGGCCTCTCTTTATACACTCCTCTTAGAAATGCCTCTATCTTTCTCTTAACCATAGAACTAGACTTGACCACTGGGCAATCCTCTCCTAAGACCCCCTTCTCCTCCTATGCTACTCTCTGCTCACTCTATGGTATGGGACACTGCTAATACTTCTGAATCCTGCCACCACTCTTCTGTCCTTTTCCTCCTATATAACATAAGAACAACACTATCCCCAAATACATGAACAGGCCTAACATCCCTCATTAACACCTCCTCCAGGCAGGACTCCTAATTCCTATTCACCATGTAACATTCTTATCCTGTGGGTAAATAAAACTTAATGAGTTCTTCCTGATCCAAGACCAGAAAAATCTATGAAGCCATGGTTCCCACCCCCTTTATTCTCCTCTCACCCATTGCCCTTAGCATTGCCTATTTTTCATTGTTCAATTTGTTACCTTTTTTTTACTATGTCCCTGTACCCGCCTTCACCCTCTGTTCATCGTTACCTGGGAAGAAGCCTATTAGTCTAAACTCTCAACAACCTACTTGGACAGTAGTCTTTTAGGGCTTCTGGGATCGAGCCCTGCAAAAGGGCTTAGTTTTCCTGGAAATGTTTCTTAGTTTCCTTGTGCAGTAAGATGCAGAGGAAAGAAGATGAGAATGCTGCTCTGAGAAAAGGTACAAAGCCACATGGCTAAACATAAATAAGAAATATGGGTTAACTTGAAGTATAAGCATTAGATAGTAATACACCTGAGCTATAGACCAATCAATGTATAATTAATATAAGCCTTTGTTGATTATTTGGGACTAGACCTCAGGGGGCTAGGCCAGGCCAGAAACTTCAGACTATAAATGGTGTTCTAATGTGGGGCAGGTGCACCTGCATAAAGCCTGAGAAAGCTTAAAACATGTTCTAAATCACAAAAACAGAGCCCAAAACAGCTTCCTAGCTGTGTCTCTCAAGTGGGCTGTGATACAGAGTGGTATGTGGGCTTGAGTTACAACATGACAAGTTTTCAGCATGCAGCTTAAGCTGCCACAAAGCCAGTTTCTGAAGTCTCATAGAAGCCTCAGTTCAAGCCCGAGCTGCATGTGATGGATTATAGATTCTGTTCTTACAGACATAAAGGAAACAGAGTCAAAGATAACTTCTCGGTAGCAGCATTTTCTCTGGAGGGCTGTGTTTGATGGCAGCAAGCAGAGGCATGGCCTCTTTAAGAGATTCTTCCTGACTCAGAATTAGAGACAAAAAACTTGAGGTTAAGAGGCCCTGCTGCCAAATACTTAAATGGAGTTCATTACCAGTGGGCTCTACTTGGTGACAATGGGTGGTAAATGTCGCTCCTGCCAGTACCTCTGGGTAGAGTCAGGTAGCACTCTAGCCAAGCCTTTAGTCCTAGCCAGGTTAAAAATATACATAGGCTTGGGAGAAAAAGAAAAAGAAATGATAAAGTCCTTTAAAAATAAGTAAAGTAAGTATATATATATATATATATATGCCATGTAAAGTTGGAATATACACAGAGTATCTGAATACTGTATGTTATTGTCTTATCTTTGAGGTTTTTTTTTTAACTGCAAAAGAAGGAGTAAGAGCTGCTAAAAGACATTTGATTATAAATGCTGCCAGATTAATCTAACCTATATATTTTGTAAATGCCTTGACTTCCAAATTGAAGTCAGAAGATATGTTACTTTGGAGATGATTTCTTTTTATTTACACAGAAAATGAGAGGTTGTGGATTCTTTCTGGGCTAAGAAAAAACAAGTCTGATAGAGGAAGACTCCCTGAAAAATCTCAAATGAGAATGAATGCCCCAGATAATGCAGCATTCCAAAGCACCTCTGTGGCAGTTTCCTCTGAGCTCTGCATCCTGAACAGCTTCAAGGAGACTGGCTGAGATGACCCAGCTTTGAAGACTACTCCAGTCAGAACTTGACCATAATCCTGAATTTTCTCAAGATTCTCATAAGATTACCATCATCCCCAGTGAGTGGACAGTAATCTAGAGAACTATGCCCAAATTCCCCCAAAATGTATTATGGATGTTTGTCTTTGTTTAGAGTGTTAGTTACAGTTGTTATAGATAATGGTGAAGAAAAAAGCTATACAATAGAGATTGGATTTGGAGTTCGTTTTAAAAAGAAAAAAAGGAGGGAAGTGTTCTTGTACACTGTAAAGATTTGTTGCTCATATTGGTTTGATAAAATGCTGATTGGCCAGTAAGAGGTATAGGCAGGGCTGGCAGACTAGGAGAATTTTGGGAAGTGAAAGAGCAGAATAGAGATGCCACCAGATGCAGAGGAAAGAAAATGAGAATGATGCTCTGAGAAAAGGT
Source organism: Sigmodon hispidus (assembly GCA_004025045.1). Taxonomy (NCBI): domain Eukaryota; kingdom Metazoa; phylum Chordata; class Mammalia; order Rodentia; family Cricetidae; genus Sigmodon; species Sigmodon hispidus. The sequence goes on from PVIH01004201.1 coordinate 82,334, forward strand.
ACCAGGCCACATGGCTAACATGGATAAGAAACATGGGTCAGATTAAGAGTAAGAGTTAGCAAGTAATAAGTCTGAGCCATGGGACAAACAGTATAATTAATATAAGACTCTGTGTGATTATTTGGGACTGCTGGTCCAGATCTCAAGACTAAGCCAGAACAGAAACTTACTACAGACAACCTTCTCCTCTGCAGCCCAAGTCTTTGGGACAGGCTCTGCCAACCCATAGTCTTAATGTTCTGGGTTCTTAGGGCTATCAGGTATCCAGAAGGAAGGCACAGGTCTGTACCCCAACTATTCACTACCTTCATATCTCTTTCTTTCTCTCTTCTAGGAGTTGTTCACACATCCTTTACCCCAGACAAAGAGAGACCCCAGGGCTTTGCTGGGTCTTTAAATATGGAACCTCTCTTCTCCTCACATTCTCACCAGAGCCTCTCCCTTGAGACTCCTGGATGCCCTTGGAATCCCTTTTCTTTTCCTTTTCCTGTACCAATCAGGAACAAGTGGTAGCTGTTCAAAGACAGAAAATACTTATGCTCCTGTAGGCTATTTGTAGAAACAAGTGGATTTGGTCACAAGAGACTGGGCCTTATACTTACAAGTCTTGGCTGCCAATGTGTTTCTCAGTCTAGAAGCTGCTTCATACACTCAGTTTATACTCACTCAGATCTCCACAGTCACTGGACCTTCTTCTCCTTACCGCCCCCCCCCCCGTTTTGTAGATCCTCTATGCCTTTCTTCTGGACTCCAAAAGCTCATTTGAACCATCCCCTCCACTCAAGCCTGTCTACCCTATTACCACCTCAGCCACTGACTCACATCACCCCTCTCATTCCTGCTCTGAGATCCTGGGTCTTATTATGAATCCTTTTGCACAGGTCCTTATGGTGATATTTTTTTTTTAAAGCTGTTCTTTTTTTTTTTTAACACTTTTATTTATTTATTTATTTGCCTTGGTGTTTGCCTGGAACTGGAACTACAGACAGTTGTTAGCTGCCATGTGGTTGCTGGGAATCGAACTCAGGTCCTCTGGAAGAGCAGACGGTGCTCTTAACTGCTGAGCCATCTCTCCAGCCCCCTTATGGTGATATTTTATGTATCTTCTAAGAAATAAAGCTTGCCTGAAGATCAGAGGACAGAGCCAGCCACAGAGTTAGCCATAGAGGTCAACCAGTGGCAACACACAACTTTAATCCCAGCTCTTAGGATCCCATGCCTCTGCTCCCAGTACTTGGGAAGCACACACATCATAATCCTAGCACTGGGAAGGTTCAGACAGGAAATAATATGGCTGGACATGGAAAAGGCCATTTTTGCCTCCCAGGGTGCCTGGTGCTGGACCTACCTCCACAAATGTAGTAGCCAGAATGCCCTGGAGAATGTTCTAACAGAACACAGACCAGAAAAAAGCAAGGAATAATATGAATAATAGAGTTTAAAGGCCTTGCAAATGGGGAGAAACTAAAGTTTGGCCTCAGGTGGCTAGCTAAAGGCAATGACCTTCCTCCAAAGGCCCCTCTGCCTGGACATAAATCTGCCTGGACATAAAAGCTCTGTCCCCATCCATACCTTGGATCCAAATGAAGTCTTGATCCCTCTCTCTGATGATAAACTTCCTGCTCAGAAAAACCAAGAGCGCCAAACCCTAACCTACTGCTTGGATTCCGATGCTCTCCTCCTTCAAATACTTGTCCTCATAAATAGTATAGTCCACAAAAATGCCCTCTAAAATTCAGCCCAATCTAGGAAAAGACTGTTGTATCTGCCTGAGAGCAAGACAAGTTACACTTGGGGCCAGGTTTAACTAAAATCCCTTTAACTAAGGATTCCATATTCAAGCCCTGCCTCCAGGCCTGGCCTGTGCAAATTGTGGCTACAGCCATTGGGTGGGTCCCCATTCCAACTGCACCAGGCTAATTTCCGACTCTAAAGTCCCTAATGACACCTATTTGGTATGTCTCAAAGGCTTCTTCTCTTGCTACCCTATCAATTACCCCATGTGCCAAGTTGTATATTTAGTTTCAGGTCTTATAATCGTCCCTGGGGCTAAAATAAACCATCAGCTACCCCTATCTAAGCCAAAATGGATGATATATTATTTCCACTCTTGCTGGGAGCATGGGGACCACTGGAATCCAACAAGTACTACATAGGTAATTTGCTCAACAAATCAAGGTTGATCAGACACCGGGACAGGACATCAACGAAAAATGCCAGACCTCAGTTGGACTCCCTGGCAGCCATGGTATTACAAAATAGATGGAGATTTAATCTCATTACCACAGAGAGGGGAAAGATGTGTGCAATGTTAGAAGAATGTTACTTTATCAGGTGTCTAAGAATGCCAGACATCTTAAAAAAAAGTTGTAGAGGGGCTGGAGAGATGGCTCAGTGGTTAAGAGCACCGTCTGCTCTTCCAGAGGACCGGGGTTCGATTCCCAGCACCCACATGGCAGCTAACAACTGTCTGTAGTTCCAGTTCCAGGCAAACACCAAGGCAAATAAATAAAATAAAATTTGTTTAAAAAAAAAAAAAAAAAAGTTGTAGAACTTGAGTAATTCTTTTTATTGGATCTCTTCTAGATCTAATCTCCAATTCCTGTGTTTTGAAATCCTTCTCTAATCTGTTGCAGCAAAGAGTACAAACCATTTCTTCCTCAAATACCACTCAACTCCTCCTGACTGAGGACAAGATTACTCAGTCCTGGAACCAGATGAACTCCAAGATCCCTGAGTAGCTACTTGCTTCTTCAACAATGCTTTACCAGGGTTTTCTCTCTTTTTTTTTTTTTTTGGGGGGGGGGGGTTGAAACAGGGATTCTCTGTGTAGACCTGGCTGTCATGGAACTCACTCTGTAGAACAATCCTGGGCTCTACCACGCTGAAATCAAAGGGGCCAAGATCTATACTTGTTGACAAAATAGTTTTTTCGGTTGCAAGTTAGTTTTTTGTAAAGAAAGAAAATGGACTGTTTTGTAAGTACCAATCATCTTTATTTCTTTTATCTAATTTTTAACTTTCTTGCCGAAAGGACTCCAATCTGAGACCCAGCACAGGAAAGACACCTTTGAGAGCTCTATATAGTAATTCATAAGCGTTCACTAAGGTTTGAACTACAAATCCCAGAGAACAACGCGCTACTTTCTAAACTAAGGGCGGGAATTGGAACTGGGCGAATGTTAAAATGTAATTTTAGCGGGTTTTCATTTTTCGCGGAAACTCAAATGCTCCTCAAAGTAAGTTCGAACGCAGAACCGAGCGAGCTACGTTACTCCTACTAGAGGCACACCAAATCCGGCGAGGGGGGTCGGGCTTTAAGCCGGGTTTTAACTAAAGCCGAACTTGCCGCTCCAACTCAATTCCCTTAGCAGTCTCCTTCCGGACGGCGCCATGGCGTCATATTACCATAGCCTCTTCTGATTGGCCGATGGGAAGGTGACGGCGCCTGCGCTTTGCGTTTCTTTGAGGGTTGTGGGTAGACGCCATTTTGGCCCCAGAGGTGCTTCTGGGAAGTGGCGCGCGGGTCTTCACTTTGCCGGCCTGGGAGATACGGCCCTTTCTTGATATCTGGCGCTTCGGGGCGCGGCGTCTGCGCCTGCCGCTGCCCACTTCTCCGGACTCTCAGACGAGCCTAAGCGCTGCGCCGCCGGGGGAGGTCAGTCCGCCAGGAAGGACGCGACGGGGGGCGGCGCGTGTTGCGGACACTCCCCGCCGAGAGCCCGCCCGCCATGGATTCCGAGTACTACGGTGGTGAGCAGTCAGGTGGGTCGAGACCGGTAGGACCGCGCTGCGGCTGGGCCTCGCGCTCCTGCGGGGTGGAATGTCCCCGCCTGCCGCCCTAGGTGTACTGGCGGGGCGGGGCGGGAGCTGCAGCCTCCGAGAGGCAACTCTTAAGGCATCTGTTTTCCCGGTGTACGAAGCTCAAGTTGTCACTTCTACCTACCAGGGAAGAGGTCTGTCCTTTTAAGGGGATTTTCAGGGCATGACTTATTCCCAGATCCTAAGACACTGTTCCTAGACTCTTTACCAGTTAGCGCGAGTTTAATTTCTCCTGTAATACTGGCTTCCCAGGAAGAAGGCGCAGGGTGTTTAAGTTTGCATATGTACTTTAAAGCATGGGACGAGTCCCTCCCTGGTACTTAAAGTGACATTCATGCCTTCTACACTAAATCGGTACCGCTATGCTAGGCACATTAGATGTAAAGATGAACAAGACAAGGACCTGGCTGGGTAAAACAACTGTTTTGTGCTGATTTCTTTTGGAATTTCTGTATCAAAAGTACTGTAATAAATGGTTAAGCATTAAACTGCTTTCTATTTTGACTTCAGTCGCAAATGACTGAACAATGAGAACAACAGACTGTTATCTTGCTGTTTTGCTTAAAACATTGGCATTTTAAAATTAAATTTTAAAAATTCTATGTAATATGGTTTGCACGTTGTTACAAGAAAACTGGGGGTAACAAAACGATAGCAGTTCCATAACACAATTGTTTTGGTTGTTGTTGGGTTTGGTTTGGTTTGTGCTTTTCGTTTTTTTTTTTTTTTTTTTTTTTTTTTTTTTTTTTTTTTTTTTTTTTTTTTTTTTTTTTTTTTTTTTTTTTTTTTTTTTTTTTTTTTTTTTTTTTTTTTTTTTTTTTTTTTTTTTTTTTTTTTTTTTTTTTGAGACAGTCTTACTCTGTAGCTCTGACTGTCCTGGAATCCTCAGATCTGGAATCCTGAGCGATCAGAGGTCAGCTTGCCTTCACTTCCCCAGTGCTAAGATTAAAGGAGTTTTTAGCTGTTTTTTTATTTTAACTATTTTTTATGTCTTTTTGTTTGTTTGTTTGTTTTTCAAGACAGGGTTTCTCTGTGTAGCCTTGGCTGTCCTGGAACTTGCTCTATGTGGGCCAGCCTGGTCTCAAAATTACAAAAATCTACATGGCTCTATTGCCCCATCCCAAGCTCTGGGACTAAAGGTGTGCGACATGCCTAGCTATAAGCCTTTCTCTTTAGAATTGAATATCTTTTTTTTTTTTTTAAGATTTATTTATTTATCTATTTTTATGTGCAGTGGTGTTTTGCCCTGAAGTTAGAGTTACAGACAGTTGTGAGCTGCCATGTGAGTGCTGGAAATTGAACCCTGGTCCTCTGGAATAGCACTCAGTGCTCCCAACCACTGAACCATCTGAACCATCTCTCCAGCCCCTAGAATAGAATGTTTTATTAGTATAAAAGTTATTCGTTTTTATACTCTAATTTTGGCTTTCTTGTACTTTATTGTTTCATTTAATTTTTACTTATTTCTTTTTTTAAATACTTATTTATTATGTATACAGTGTACAGAAGAGGGTACCAGATCTCATTATAGATGGTTGTGAGCCACCATGTGGTTGCTGGGAATTGAACTCAGGACCTCTGCAAGAGTAGTCGGTGCTCTTAACCTCTGAGCCATGTCTCCAGCTCTGTTTACTTATTTCTTAAACTGCTAATCAAGTCATGTCTTGCATTGTCCCTAAATACCTCTCAAAGATACCTTTACTTTGCATTTTTAAGGTGTTGGTTAAGGTTAGGTGACAATTTATATTTACTGTTCATTCTGTAAAATTATAGTTTATAATCAAATGAACTTTTACTATTTTGGGGCTACAGTTCCTTCTGCTCTCCATTCGTAAACAAGCACTTCCTGTATAAAGACAGTATTCTGGGCTCCAGAGATTTCAATAATGAATCAAAAAGTCCACAGCAAACATTTTAGAGTGTGATTAAGTGCCCTGGAAAGAAACGAATATTTTCATTGCTATAGGTACCACGTTGCATGGTAATAGTTCTGGGTATTTATGAGAGTATTCTATATTTTGAAAATATTTACTCCATTAGCTATGCTTCTTCAGTAGTAACTTTTGGTTCTTATATTAGGTATGCTCATCTTAACCGTGGATACTCATTTTAACTGTAATCATAAACATTATTATAGATATCACCCATCTTACACCCTAAGTTGGGTTTTGTTTGTTTTTTAAGCAGATGATGGTGGTGCTACCCCAGTACAGGATGAGCGGGATTCAGGGTCAGATGGTGAGGATGATGTAAATGAACAGCACTCCGGATCTGACACTGGAAGTATAGACCGGCATTCAGAGGTACAGTGTCTTCATGGGGGCTTTTCCTTTCATTTTTATGGCACCTATTTTGTTTAGGAATTTTAGAGATTGCCTCAGCCTTTAGATTTTCATCCCTGAAAGTAAAAGTAAAGGGTATAAATAGGATATTAATAGAAGATTGTTTTAGGGCTGGAGAGATGGCTCAGCGGTTAAGAGCGCTGACTGCTCTTGTAGAAGACCCAGGTTCAATTCCCAGCACCCACCCGCAGCTAACAACTGTCTCTAACTTCAAGATCTGGCACCCTCACAGACAATGCAAGCAAAACACCAATGCACATAATATAATAAAAAATATTTGAAAAAAAAAGATTGTTTTAAAATGAGTCAGATTTCAAATACTAGGCAGTTTTTAGCTATGCCTATTTATTCAGAATATGATCTATTAGGCTTCACCAGCCCTAAATAATATCTGGCAAAGGCAATAAGCATTTGCAATCAGAAATACCATTTGAAATAGTTAGGGGAGATATAATTTATTAAAGTTTATGTTAGGAATTAGATTTATTTGGTTTTGTGGCAAGGTCTAGGACTAACTCAAATGTACTATTTTCTGTGTTTGTTTTGTTATTGTGTTGCTTGGGATTATACCCAGGGCTGCTGGGAGAGTAAACACTCTACCAACTCTACCACCAAGTTGTCTTTCTATCTTTTATTATATTTGTTTAGGGGTGGAGGCTGGGCATGCCATGGTGTGGAGGTCTGAGGACAACTTGCAGGAATTGGTTCCCTCCTTCCACCAGGTGGATCAGAGGATTGAATGTAGGTTGTCAGCTTTAGTGGCAAATGAATGCCTTTACCCTCAGCCATCTCACACCAGCCCTGTTTTTATTTGTAAGACAGAATCTTTCTGAATTGCCCAGGTACAGTCTTGAACTCTATGTAACCAAAAGCTGGTCTTGAACCTGTGGGTCTTCTGCTTTAGTGACCTTCCATGTAGCTGGGATTATAGGCAGGGACAACCATGCTTACGGCAAAAGCAGCTTTAAAAACTGTTTTAGTTTAGTAACCAAATTAACATTCTAAATATTTTTGAAGCTACTTAATATACCTTCCTGGTCATATAGCCTCTCTTAGTATTGACAACATAAAATTGTACCTTTCCAATAAATCAGCATAATTCTACACTGAAACAAAGAGGAATCATAAGGATTTTCTAAGAATTTTATGGTTGACACTTTATTACATAAGCATAGAAGAAAGTTGTCTAATTGTAAGTAGTAGATATAAGTTTTAGGAATTGTATTGGCCCCGTCGTTACAGTCATGTCATTTTTCAGCTTATATGTTCATGTCATTTCTGTAAACTTGGCCAGTGACAGTATGTTTAAAGTCCTTAAGGGACACCAAGGAGCAAGAGTGGGGATTGTGATTTATAAGGGGTACAAGAGGTCAGAGAGAAAATTAGAAATTCTAGAAAGGGTTGCTATTAAGGTATTTTTTATGTCACTCAGTGTTTTAAAGACTATTAAATAACTTAAATTCTATTTTTAATGACAGGTACAAATTATTAATAGTGTAGGGACTGACAAAATTATTCAGTGGTTAAAAGTACCTGCTGCTTTTCTAAAGGACCCAAGTTCAGGTTGCAGTACCCATGACAGGTGTGCCTCTAGCTCCAGGAATCTGGGACTCTTTTCTTGCCTCTACACACACACACACACACACACACACACACACACACAATTAAAGGAAGATTTCTTTATATTTTATTTTATGTGTATGGGTGTTTTGCCTCTGTGTATGTCAATGCACCACATGCATGCCTGGTTCCTTCAGAGGCCAGAAGGGATCATGAGATCCCCTGGAACTGTAGTTACAAATAGTTCTGATCAGCTAAGTGGGTATTAGGAATTGAACCTGTGTCCCCTGGAAGAGCGACTCTTAACCACTGAACCATCTCTCTAGCCCCTAAAAATAAAATTTTAAGACAGGTTTGGTTTTGGTTTTTTGAGACAGAGTTTCTCTGCATAACTCCCTGGCTTTCCTGAAACTTGCTTTGTAGACCAGGTTGGCTTCTAACTCGGCCTACCTCTGCCTCCCAGGTACTGAGATTAAAGATTAAATCGACAAATTCAGAGAAAATGCTCCCATTATTTATCCTATTTTGGTGAATCCAAAAGATTGTACCTAATTCACTTTCTATCCTAACTTGTTTTGCCAACCAAAACTATCTTATGTTTCTCAAAATTATACACTTAATACCTCTTTAGTGAGTTTCTTTTCTGAATCTGTAACTAGGAAACTATAACTGTCTGATCTGCAACTTCATCAAAGACCCAAGAAGAAAATTATATTAACTGAGTAAGCAGGAAGTACAAGCAAGCGATTGGGGTTAGGGGTAGGAGGACCTGAATTTATGATTGGATGGTCTAGAACAGGCTCTCTATGTTAGAATCATAAGCTTTGAGATTGGAAGGAAAGTGATCTTGGTTCATGCATTACAGACTCTAGCCTTTTGTTGAATTTAGAGGCTTCATTTTCTCTTTGCCCTGGGAACCTTCTCTGGAAACTTTAAATTTGATTCCCACTGCTTTCACTGGGAGGCAGTCAGCAAAGTTTAGTGCCTTCTATTTTTTTAAAAAAAAAAAAACTTTATTTATTTGCCTTGGTGTTTGCCTGGAACTGGAACTACAGACAGTTGTTAGCTGCCATGTGGGTGTTGGGAATCGAACCTGGGTTCTCTGGAAGAGCAGACGGTACTCTTAACCGCTGAGCCATCTCTCCAGCCCCGTTTAGTGCCTTCTAGAAGTCCTTGTTTGACTTTGTTTCCACTTTTTTTTCTGACTCTCAGGACCTTTCCATATTGAAAATGATCCCTGCAACTTTTGACAGGAAATAGTGTCTGGTGTCATTAATGCTCATGTGCCTCTCCCCCTTCAGTGTTGGGAGTTGAGGAGAACATATTAGTAGCAGCAGTTACCAATCAGTTGATGGGGTTTGCTTAGTACTGACCAGGCTTATCTGACCACACCATGGAGTGGCCACAGGTTTCTGTTAAAAATAGCCTCAGTGCCTGTCTCCACCCTAAGATTTACTTTTGCCTGATTGAGAGAAGCCTGGAGATTCCTGGCTGAAGGCCATTGAGCCTCCACTGCTCTATTCTGAGATGTCAATGAGGACCCAGGGTAGTTACTGCTGTTTGAAACTTTTGCGGCTTGTAAATCCAATCTTGATTGTTTTCTGAAAAGCCTGGGATATTTTCAAACTGTGTACTCCCTAGGAAGTTTGAGTGAGCTTTGTTTTGAGACAGAGTCTCACTATATTGCTAGCCTGGAACTTGCTCTCTAGACCAGGCTGTTCTCAAACTATTGAAATCCATCTGCCTCTTCACCCACCTTAAAAGTTTATTTTTTAATTTTATGTGTATGAGTGTTCAACTTTCATGTATATAATGCCCTTGGAGGAGAAAAGAACATCAGATCTCCTGAAGTTAGACATTTGTGAACCACCATGTGGGTACTAGGAACTGAACCCATGTCTTCTGGATGAACAGTAAGTGCTCTTAACCACTGACCACAGTTGTGTAGAATTTTATACAAGTATTGTTCCATAAATTCTATAAAATGTTAGAAAAATGAGTGAGAGATTGCTCAGTAGTTTAGAGCACTGGTTGCTCTCATAGAGAACACAAGTTCTGTTCCCAGGACTCACATGGTGGCTTACGACTGCTTATAACTCCAGTACTGAGACATCTGATGTCTCCTGGCTCTGCAAGTCCCAGGTGTGAGAATGCGCGCGCGCGCGCACACACAGCCAAAATACTCATGCATATAAAGTAAAATAAATTAAATTTTTTCAACTGGAAAGTAGGTAAGGCCTCATTTTTTGGGTGATGTAGAAATAGAATATGCTGTGGGAGAAATGAAAGAGGAATGGCTGGTTATACTGTCAGAGGACGTGTCTGTGCTGTGTCTTGAAAGATTCTATAATTAATCATTGTAATTAGTAAGGTTAAGAAATTTTGGTCAGGTACTTGTGTACACATTTAATCCCAGCTTTTGGTGGGAGAGACATGTGGATCTCTGTGAGTTCAAAGCCAGCCTGGTCTACAAAGCAAGTTCCAGGACAGCCAGGGCTGTTACACAGAGAAACCCTGTCTCAAAGAATCAAAAACAAAAAAAGAAAGAAAGGAATTTTGGTGGTGCCATGTCTTGCCATGTTGGTGCACACCTTTAGTCCCAGCGCCTAGGAGGCAGAGGCAGGTGGATCTAGGCCAGCTGCATAGAGAAACCTTGTTTCAAAAAAATAAGTAAAGTTTAAAAATGATAGGAATTCATATGTTTCACAATTAGTATCCTATGTGATATCCCTGTAGTAGTTGCTTGTTTTTCAGTACACACACCATGTATTAGGAAATTCAGGTTAGAAAGTAGCAGATATATTTTGGGAGGGCTCCCCAGCTCATGTTGTCTCCTGCTGCCTCTGTTTTGCCTGTTAACAGGTGGAAGTTAAGTCACATCTGACTTGCTTGAGCCTTTCTCTGTGGTTTTTAAATTTTAGATTTTGCCCCCTCTAAAGATATTTCAAGTTACAGTATATTAGTTTAATTAGATTGATTATTCTCCCCAAAACTAGCTAGCATGTATCTGTTCCCTAGTTACAGATACATGTTGTATGATATTTCTGTTTCTGGGCTTTCTGGCCTAGCCCTGAGGTTTTGGCCACAGACCCGCAGTCCCACAGAGACACACACACAGATACTTACATTAATTTTATGCTAGGGTCCAGGCATATAACTTGCTAATAACTCTTTACCCTTAAACTAACCCATGATTCTTATCCTATTCAGCCATGCGGTTTGGTACCTTTTCTTAGAGCAGCATTTCAGCTTCTTTCTCATCCAGCTTTCTCTGGCGTTCCTCTGTGGCATCTCTGCTCTGTTCTTCCTGTTCCTAGAGTTTTCTTAGTCTGGTAGCCCCACCTATACTTCTATCTGCCTTTGGCCAATCAGCATTAAGTGATGTGAACTGACGTATGGTTAGCAGTAGGTCATTAGAAATCATTTTTATTGTGTTCATTTTCATAATAATAATGTTTTCCTAACCTTAGTCTATAATAGGTCTACCTAGCCACCGGCTCTTGATCTTGTTGCCAGTGTCAGGTATGTATTCTATCTCATGGAGCAAGCCTTAAATTTAGAAAAGTAGTAGTTAACTCCCATAGCATTTGTGCCACTGCTGCACTAGTGGGCATATCTTGTAGGTAGGTAACAGAGTTCACAGCTGAGTGAGATGGATGCTTACTTCTCTCCTCTGGTAGCAGCCATAACACTCATCACTGTGAAAATCTAGCCAATAGGGATGAAGCAATCATTTGAGTACCAAATAGATTTTTCCATGTTCTATGGCTCAAGTATGTGGATCTTAAGCATTAGGGTCTCACCAACATGTTCTGGAGGGTAACCAATAGCATTGACAGTGTCCTATTATGTTGGGGGGAGGGGCATGTCTCTAGAACTTCGTTAGCCAACAACTCAAAAAGAAATCTTGTTCTTGATGCTAAGTTTCTAATATGGTAGCATGTGGTATCTATTTATGTTTTCTGATATTCCAGGCTGATTTTATTAAATATACAATATATCACCACATATTCCCCTTTGTCTCAAAATTAAAAAGGTCATAACTAACATAAAAACTACATACAAAAGGTACAATAATTATTACATAAGTTATGTCCAGTCCATTAACAATTGTCAAATTCAAAGAAAATATTCCACTATTTATCCCATTATTGAGTCCCAAAGGATTGTACCTAATTCTCTTTCTGTCTAACTTATATTACTAACTGAAAACTATCTTTTGATGTTTCTCAAACTTACACACTTTAACCTCTAAGTTAGTTTCTTTCCTAACTTTTTAAATTGTCACTGGAAAACTATAACTGTCTCATCTTCAACTCCCTCAGAGACCCAAGAAGGAAATAATATTAACTAAGTAAACAGGAAGTGCAAACAAGTAACTTTTAAAAGATCTGAAAAATGAAACAGTTGGCTGCCTGGACAATCACCCAAGGTTCCTCTGTAGCATTAGGGCATCCATTTTCAGCCTGCAGGCCTAGCATATCTGACAGACTTCTCTGTGAAGCAGGATATTCTTAAAGACCTTCCTACCTTGTCCTGGCAAAGTTTGGCAGTTCTTTTTGTGTGTGTCCTGCTTGTTCATTTCTGACATCATACTGTCAGCAGTCAAGACAAGGGCACTTTCTTGCCCATTGACTGACTTTTCCCACAAAGGTCAGCTCTATATGGAGATTTTCTTTGATGCTCATCATCTCTGAAGTAGATTGGTGCTGCCAGGAGCAGACGTCTCATTGTCATAAAAATAATAAGAACTTAGGTTATCAAAATATCCTAAATGTCATATTATATAATCTCTGAAGATGGCTTGTCTTTCTAAAATATATCTGTTTGACCTTGAAAACATATCTAACATGACTATAACTTTGATTTTAATGTCTAACTACTAACTTGCATTTTTTATATTCTAATTAGTTGGTAATAATAACTTTCAAGGACTAGCAATTTGTATTACATTTTTAGATGAACTATACAGGTACAATACCTTGAACAAGCATAGAAATATATGTACAGTAACAAAGTTAATCTCAATTTTGTATCAGTATACACAATTTATATATAGCATACAAAAATCCAATTCATTGTAAAATATTTAAAACTAGTAATTGCTTCTTAAAAGTAGATTCAGTAATCTCATACCCTATCTTATCTGTGTCTTTTTTTTTTAAAGAACCCTGAACCTAGTCTCCCTTGTTCAGTCTTTTCCCAACCATAACCCTAACAATCTGTAACCAGTCACCCTAAACAGGGACAGTCATTCATAACCCACTGAAAGACCAAAAACCACCCACCCCACTTCTTGGGAATGTGCGCATTGTGTTATCGTGTTCTTAATTTGGGGGCAACAGCATCTTTAGGGGATCCTGAAAAGATTTTTTTTTTAAATTGTCAAGTCCAGAAATAAGTAGCTGTATCATTTGTTGTCTAGTTTCTGCATAACAGGAAAGGACAGGGCTTGTCTCAAGCCCCATCTAGAGTAATCCGTGAGGTTGGTTCATCTCAGCTAGCAGCCTCAAAATTGTCCTGAGCAGTTTGTAGTCCAAATCCAATCTTTGGTTGGTGTTTGTTGGCCTAGTGGTTTTGTCATAGTCCATGTGAAATCATCATTGTGAGGCTCCATCTTCCTTTTGGAGACTTTAATCAAAGGTTGCAATTAGACATTGTCATGGTTCACTGTAGACAACTGATAAGAAACTCAAACCTATAACAATGTACAGGAAGCTAGATGAAGCCATTTTCCTAGAACTAATTAGTACTCTATATGAACATCATTATTGTGAGAAAAAGTTTAAAATATATATAATCTTATAAATTATGATATAAACACTTATACAGCATAGGATTAGTAACATAGACCAGCCTTTTATTTTTAGTTATTCTTTTATCTCAGATCAGGGGGCTCTTCTGATATGATACAGAGATTTTTGCATATTATATATTTAATAAAATCAGACTGAAATATCAGAGAACAGAATCACCACTCTCTGACCTTCATGACTTGACTGTGAGTGATTCTGTCTTCTGATAGTTAGGGCATTGTTACACTGTTACATACTAGTTTCATTGTTACACTGTTACATACTAGTTTCGTTTAAACTCTTTGTGTATATATTTTAGGAAGCTTCTATAGTAGTAGGTTTTTATATGGCTTTTTCAAAAAGCCTTTTTATATTGGTTATTCTCCTTATTCCTTTTTCTACCATTTCTTCTCATCCCCTATCCCTTTAGTCCCCCACCCACCCACCCCTTTTGACACAGGGTCTATATAGGGTCTCTTATTTTATATAGCCCATGCTGGCCTCAAGCTTTCACCCTCCACCCGGCACCCTCGCCTCTGCCCCTGAGTGCTGACATAGGTGTGCACCACATCCTCTGCTTAAGTGGAAGCCTGTTTTCTTGGTCTGAGAAATACTTGTTATGAAGAGAAAGTGAGCCAACAGGAAACAGCCAAGCGTAATGCAGGCTTTTAATGGGTGCTTTGGAAATGGTAACTACTTTTTTTGTTTGTTGAGATTTTCATAGGTGAAAGACTATATGCTGTTTGACTATTTGAATAATTACAAGTTTTAATGTTAACTTTTTTTCCTTAAAATAGTGCCAATTTTATAAAACTCAGGATTATACCTTCGTGAAAAACTCAGTTGTATGATTGCTTATATTTTGGGGTGTAACTAGAGTTATATGAGGAGTTAAGGCTCTTTTTAAAAATAGAAGACTTCTACTTGTAGGAGTATGCTTTACAGATTTGGCTATACTTCTCTTTGGGGGCCAGACTATGACAATCCATTTTATAGACTGACTTTAGTTTAAAGTGATGTTTCTTTATTAGTATAGATGAAAAATCTTTTTAAAAGTATTCACATATTCCTACATTAAAAATTTGATGAAGAATTTTAAGATTACACTACCCTTTTTTGACAGTGGTAATTTTTTCTTCTGTTTTCAGAATGAAACTAGTGATCGAGAAGATGGCTTGATCAAGAGACATAATGGAACAGACTCTGAAAATGATGAGCCCTCCAATCTTAATGCCAGTGACTCAGAAAGTGAGGAGCTGCACAGGCCAAAGGACAGTGACTCTGAGTCTGAGGAGCGTGCAGAGTCTCCTGCTGCCAGTGATTCTGAAAATGAAGAGCTTCTTAATGGGCATGCAAGTGACTCCGAAAAGGAAGAGATCAGAAAGCATGCTGCCAGTGACTCTGAAGTTGAGGACACTCTGCAGCCTCAGGTCAGCGAGTCTGACAGTGAAGATCCCCCAAGGCCTCAGGCCAGTGACTCAGAAAATGAGGAGCCTCCCAAACCTCGGATAAGCGATTCAGAAAGTGAGGATCTCCCCAAACCTCGGATCAGCGACTCAGAAAGTGAGGGTCCTCCAAGGCCACAGGCCAGTGACTCGGAAAGTGAGGAGCTTCCCAAACCTCGGATCAGCGACTCAGAAAGCGAGGATCCTCCAAGGCCACAGGCCAGTGACTCAGAAAGTGAGGAGCTCCCCAAGCCCCGAGTCAGTGACTCGGAAAGTGAGGAGCCTCAGAAAGGACCTGCTAGTGATTCGGAAGCCGAGGATGCCTCCAGACACAAAGACAAACCAGAGTCAGATGATAGTGATGGAGAGAATAAGAGGGAGGATTCGGAAATGCAGAATGAGTCAGAGGGCCATACAGACAGAAAAGGACTCCACAGCTCTGACAGTGAGGAAGAAGAACCGAAAAGGCAAAAAGTAGATAGTGATGATGATGAAGAAAAGGAAGAGGATGAGGAGAAAGTAGCAAAGAGGAAGGCTACTGTGCTGTCTGATAGTGACGATGAAGAAAAAGCATGTAAGGAATTATATTGAGCTATAACTTTCCTTATTGACTATATTTATAACTGAAATATTAGCTCCTTTTCTGACATATCTTATTAGCATATATTAATTGTAGTATTAACTTCATCATGGCCTTCTCACATACAAATACATAATATATTTTAGGCGTACTTAACTTCATCCTGTCTTGTCCCACACTCACTGCTCCCCTCAGACCTTACTTTTATAGATTTTTTTTGGTTTTGTCTTGTTTTTGTAACCAAATGAGTTTTATTAGATTTACTTTACAGAAGTCATGTACCTTACCAGTGACTCCACCACTGAAGAAAATATTTCTCCTTAGGTGGGTTCCATGTGATTGCTAAGTCACATTTCACTGGGACAGGCACTGAGCTTTAAAGGCCTTCTCTTTGTTAAATGTTAAACACTGTTGACTACCCACATACAGGAGGATTTGGGGGATTCTCTTTAGTTATCAAAACTCAGAAGAGCCTTAGTCTTTGCTAACTCAAATTCCATTTCACAGGTAATACTTTTTATTTAACACCTTTTTATGCAGCTCGTCTTTTTAGGAAAAGAAATACAGTCCTTTATAGTGACAGATGTTACAGGAGAAAACACTCATTATTATTCAGTCATATTATTTGATTCATTGAGTTTTTGCTTCTAACATTTTCCTCCCATCTAAAACCTTACTTTTCATGCTTTTTCTGTACTGCTTTTTCCATTCAGATTTCTCATCTATTTTGTAGGGGACCGCCCCCCCCATGTGTTGCTGACTCAGCTCTCTGGGAGTGGATTAAGTTTATCTGCTTTGTGTCCTTTCAAATTACTGATCTTTTTTTTTTTTTTTAAGATTTATTTATTTATTTATTTATTTATTTATTTATTTATTTATTTAGTATACAGTATACAGAAGAGGGCACCAGATGTCAATATAGATGGTTGTGAGCCACCATGTGGTTGCTGGGAATTGAACTCAGGACCCCTAGAAGAACAGTCAGTGCTCTTAACCTCTGAGTCATCTCTCCAGCCCCAAATTATTGATCATTTTTATCAGAAAGGTTTTGAAATTTTTGTCTGGCATTTTAGCTCTTTGGTGCCTTTTTGATTTTGTTAGTTGAGTCATGTGGCCTCTTTCACATTTCTTGTGAAAGTTTGTGTGGTGATTTCCATACCCATGGTTTGGATATCTTTTTTTTTAGTTTGGGGACAGGAGTCATTTTACTGAGCAGTCTATTCAGTCAGTACATGAGAAGGGAACAGACTGCTGTATCAGTGACATCAAACCACACAAGATCTAAAAAGAGGCTAAACCTACAATCCTAGTACTTGCGAGTTTGAGGTAGCCTGGGCTACACTGCACACTGGAAGGGAAAAGCCACTTGTTTCAATGTGCCCACTTCCTTCCCCTTACTCCGTAGGTCGTGGTAAGGCTTAGACAGTGGGGGTTTTTGTTTGTGTGTGCTTGTGTTTGATATAGGGTCTCACTACATAGCCCAAGCTATCCTTCAAATTGTGACCCTTCCTCCTTTGTCTTCGGAAAACAGAGTGCTAGACTAGAGGAAACTGCCACAGCTGGCTGGATACCTGCAATGATGGAAGCTGCCCAACAAACCATTCTAACCCTTAAAGTCATGACTAAATTCTCAAGAGTTAGCTACAACTATACTGCAGCTTTCAGAATCTTAAATTGTCTTCCCTTAAGGAGTGTAGTGGGGTCTGCTCAGCCTTGGGTGTAACATCTGTTCAAGGCAAGCAAGGCTTTCAAAAGAGTTTGTACAGATGTTGCTGGGTCTATACACTAAGCATTGATCCAACACTTCACAGTGTGCCTTGTGGAGTTCCTAACAGAGCTCTGATCTCTGTTTAGATGAGGAAATCCCAACAACCTTCCTGATTTAAGCACAATAAAACTTTTTTTTTTTAAAAAAGGGCTTCACCTCAGTTACACTGCTGGAACTTTGTATGAACTTTAGCTACTGGAGGTATGCAGTAAAGAATATTGCTAAGCCCTACCCAATTGGGGGAGATTTTATTCTCACTTAAGTGACATATTGTTCACAGTACTTCCTCTGATGTTTTATAAACCTAACATTTAAAAGTGTACTTTCTCTGTCTATGTGCACGTCATTATTCTGGCATATTATAAGTAAGTGATGTTTACTGGGAAATGTTTAGTTTCCTACATAAATTGTTTAACTCCACTGAATCTTAAAAAAAAAAATTAGCCATTGCACCTAACCCACCAGTGGGCAGAAGTCTGGAAATGGTGTGGCTGCTGTAGAGTGTGCTGTGAAGTTAGGAATCACCTCGGGCAAGTGTGGAGATAATAGTAAGGTAAGGAAGGAGAGGAAAAGAGACGAGGCGTAATAGAGGACAGCTAATGACATTTTGGAGAGGAAGACAAAAGAACAAGAAATTAGGGGACATGTAAAAGAAAACAAACAAAAACAAAATTAGATAAATGTTAAGAATGGGGATTTTAAAGATAGTGGTTTTTTAAGCCAGTAAGGTAAAGCCAGAATACTACTAATGATGGGGTGAGGGAAGGCAGGGACATAAGGCCAAAGAAAACTATGAAGCTAAAGAAAAAGTGTTCCTCAAGAATGGTAATAAAAATGCACGAACAAATGAATATGTAAAGAAGAATAACCAAAATTAAGAATTCAATACTGTAAAAAAAAAAAAAAAAATCCTGCTTAATTGTGTAGGAGAAAAATTACATGAGAAAAGAAAAAAATTGCTGAATGAGTATTGTTTATGGGTTTTTGAAAATTGAAGATTGCCTTGTATCACAGGAGAGAGTCAGTTGAACTTACATTAGTTTATGCTGTGTGTGTGTTATGAAGTTTGTCTTGGTGTCTGTCTACCAGAGTTATTCTTAATTTTTCATTTTGGTGTATCAGAGCCTCTTAAACTGGTCGAGCTGAGCTTTGTATATCACATAAATTGTGTGGACTGGGCAGATTCTTCAAATTGTTTCACCTAGGTTGGCTATTTTAGCTTGGAGTGGAGAAGACTCCCAAGTTCCTTGGCAGTGTAGAACTACAGCACTGATTTTTTTTATTTTTTGTCCTTGTATTTTGAGACAGGGTTTCTCTGTGTAGCCCTGGCTGTCCTGGAACTCTTAGCTGTCTGTCAGGTTGGCCTTGAACTCAGATCGACCTGCCTCTGCCTCCCTAGTTCTGGGATTAAAGGCATGTCTGCCAGGGACCCCACTTTCCCACCTCCCCCACCCCCCCCCACCACGCCAGGGTAACTTATTTTTAAGGCCTGAGTACTGACCACACTGGACAGATACAGCTGTGGCTATCCAGTACACCCCTGAAATTTTAGAGTTCTTGAGCTTTAGAGCAGGGAACAACAAATAGATGGTTCCAAATTTTGATCTACTCGCTGGTCTCTGGCTCAGAGTTATCAGACTCTGACGTAACTCTCATTGATGAGATCTGCTCCTGTCTTGTCTTATGCACTTCCTAGCCTGATGCAGCCTTCCCTCATGCAGGGATGGTGCCGAGCCAGACATCTCCCAGACCTGCAGGTGTTCTGATTTCAGGCCTCTAGGGTAGCTCAGTTTTTAACAATAGAGTCTCTTGAAAGATTTTGGCTACTTACTGCCCTATGATTTATGGGTTTCTCTTACCCTGGAGGAATCATTGTCTTAATAAATCCCAACTGATTTGGGGGCTCATAAGAGCTATAGATTGTCCTGAGGGTGTGACTACCTGACTTTCATCTAGCTTACTTTTTGGAAGTATTTGGCTGGCTGCTTTGTATTATTTGTCTTTGTTCCTGTTCCTTCTGAAATTAGGTCCTACCTTCAAGGATTTCCCAAGCATTTCCTTTATTGCTCTTGTTGTGGTACAGTCAGCTTTTTCTTAATTAAATCTGTATTCCACTGATTCTCATAGAAGCAGCCTCAGGTCTACCATTCTACCAAAAGGAATGTGGGGAATTTGCACTTTAGATTAAAGGCTGCATAGCCAAAGAAAGATGCCTGTTCTGCACAGCAGACTGTACTAATTTTCTGTTACCCAAAAGACAAGATGCCTACTGATGCTCACTTACATTGATGATTATCATCTAGCCACTCATTCGTAGGTAAAGAGGCAAAAAATGTGTAAAATGACTATCAGTGTGCCTGTTGGTATGTTTTCGCTGGGAAGAGCACCACAGTGCCTTGTGGCTTGCTAGGCAAGTTCTCTATTACTGAGCTACACCAGTTGTTGGGAGATGTTTTTCTTTTCCTAACTCATATATTAGCTATTTGATTTTTTTTTCCCAGTCCTCACATTTTCACAGCACATTACACTTGATAATGCATAACAGAATAACGTGAATGATTGTATTTTCTAACAGCAGTGAAGAAGAGTCGAGTTGTCTCTGATGCTGACGACTCTGATAGTGATGTTGTATCAGACAAGTCAAGCAAAAGAGAGAAGACGGCAGCATCTGACAGTGAAGAAGAAGTGGGGAAAGAAGAGTCATCTGTAAAGAAGAGTGAGGAGAAGGACCTGTTTGGGAGTGATAGTGAATCAGGCAATGAGGAAGAGTAAGTGAGAACATGGGAGTTTCCAAGACTCTTCATGGGGAGACAGGGATTTCATGAGGTCACAACCACAGCTGCCTAATTGCTTCGCTTTGGCTTTTGGACTTCAGTGCTGAACTACACACTACAACATGAGTGGGTCTCAAATAGTACGTTGACTAGAGGAGATTGAAAGGGGTGTGTTATAGCTCCGTTGATGTGATGTTTAAAAGCTGGCAAAATTCATAGTGATCATATTACCTCTGGATCTTAGTGATGGAGAGCTCATTTCAAAGGGCTGTAAGGGGCTAGGATGTGGCTCAGTCAGTAGAGTGTTTGAAACAACAAAACAAAATGCCCTCACATGTGGGTTGAGTATTGTGGAAGAAAAGGCTGTGAGGAAACTTGGAGGGAAATCGGCTTCTTCGATTAGGGCGCCGGTTATGTGAGTGTATACATTTGGTAAAGCTACTTAACTTTATGCCTAAGGTCTGCACATTTTACTATCCATAAATAATACCTTGTTTGTAAAAATGGTACATATGCAAATGTGAGTTGATGGGTGGTTTTATATTTGGTTTTCTAGAAATCTTATTGCAGATATATTTGGAGAATCTGGTGATGAAGAGGAGGAGGAATTTACAGTAAGTATAAGATGAGATATTCATTTTAACTGTGCATTGTTTTGTTTCTTTGGTGGCAGTTCTCTAATTCTTACAGTGAAATAGTACAGTGCCTTACAAAAAATACAAATATATTTGTAGACTCTGGAAAGTGCAGGACAGTATCTACTACCCTCTGAATAGTATGCTAATATATGTAGAGTAAAAGGAGACACTAAAGCTTGAAAGTGCTCGCATGGGTATGGGCTTTTCTGACCACACACACACTAATGCCTAAGGAGGGAGCTTTTGCTATAACCCATTTGATGCCTATTAATGCTCCTTGTCTTTTGTGGATATATTATTTAATGTGAGAAATTGGGAGATTGGGAGTTGTTTGCAGAAGGAAATCTATAGGATGGTATGGTAACTGAGCTAACTCACTGTACTTTTAGGGTTTTAACCAAGAAGATTTAGAGGAAGACAAAACTGAAACGCAGCTAAAAGAAGCAGAAGATTCCGATTCAGATGATAACATAAAGAGAGGAAAGCAGTGAGTGTTTTTGTTGTTGGTTTTTAAGAAATTTCAACAAAATTGAGGAAGGTGGAGGTAGACTATTGATCTTTCCTGTTTCCCATTAGGCCCTCAGGCTTGGAAGTGTGCCTTTCTTTTTCTCTCCTCACCTCCTCAGTGTCAGGATTGTTTGCTGGTATTTGCTCTGTGCTCAGCTGTCTTCAGTTACAGATTACATGTCACTTCTCATTAATTTCCTATAAGATAAGCTCTACTAAAAAATAGCAATATAAAATTTCTTTGAGGGGAGAAAAAGTATTTTTGGATGGCAGTGGAAATCTAAAGTCATTACCAAAATGCTTCTTGATTATACTTTACTTACTTTTATTAAAATAGTTGAGAACCATGTTCAGAAAAAGATGATGCCATGAATGGGGTGATAACCACTGTTCATACTTGTAAAGATTATGCTTTAAGAAATGTAGTTTCTCTTTCAATGATGTGAAGAAGTAAGCAGGATTTGGGTGCTATTTTCAGAATCTGAACTTGTAGGCTGGAGAGATGGCTCAGCCATTAAAGGCTAGGCTAACAATCAAAAATATAGAATATGAATTTGTTAGCATGGTGGAGTGAGGTAGCCCTGTCTCAAGTGTAAGTAGTGATGGCTGTGCAAAGGTCAGGCATTTAGCATGCCTATAGTCACTTTGTTTTGAGTTGTGCTCTTCATTACTAAAAAGTGGCAGTTGATTTTTTTTCTTTTCTTTTTTTTTTTTTTTGAATCATGTTTTATAAGTCAAAAACATTCAGATAATTGAACATTTTGTATTTCTTAAAAAGCAGTAGGCAATTAAATGTGTTCCTGACTGAGGACTTGAAATGTTCCTCCAGCTAATAGATACAAAGTGTGAATGTGGCATATGAAAAGCTTAGGCCTGTTTGTAATTAATATATTTATTCTATCAGTGGGATATAACAAGAATTGGATATAAAAGTGTAGGATTCACTCTTTTGTAGTAGTAAGTTATGTGTATTTGAACTTTTTAGAAAGTAGCACTTCGCCAGGTATGTTGATGCACACCTTTACTTGGGTGGCCTAGGCCGGTGGGTCTGTGAGTTGCAGGTGGGCCTGGTCTACAAGGATAATTCCGGGACAGCCAGTGCTATATGTAGAGAGAGGGAAAGCAAACAAACAAAGCCTGAACAAAAGTAGCACGTCTTCAACTCAACAGTTAGTTTGATTGAAGAACTTGATTTTGTGTTACTGTCCAGTATGGACTTTCTGTCAGATTTTGAGATGATGTTACAACGCAAAAAGAGCATGTGTGGTAAACGAAGACGAAATCGAGATGGGGGCACTTTCATTAGTGATGCTGACGATGTTGTGAGCGCCATGATTGTAAAGATGAATGAAGCGGCAGAGGTAAGATGTCAATCACTTCTAGGGTACCTCCTCTTTCCTCCACCACACTGATGGTGTGGCATCTTTTTCCTTTAAATATTTAACCTTAGGCTACTGTAAAAGATCTCTTGCTTTCTATAATAAAGTGTCTACTTGCTAAATTCTAATTCTGTAAATAATCTTAATTTTCAAGAGTTAGCCACATGGTTAAAAAAATGATAAATGAAAATAAATCTTCTTTTAAGTTAATGAGAGGTTTGTTGTTCACTATCAAGGTTGATATCTATTCAAATGTAAAATATACTATAAAGTTATTCGTTGTTTTGACCCATCAAGAGATTGCAGATGACTCATTAAACTTGGGGAAAATACACACACATCCAAGTTATTAAAAATTACTGAATGTTTAAAAACTAAATTATGATCCTTGAGAAACACTTGCAGAGATGCTTTTGTTTTTTGTTTTGGGATGGCTAGGGACTGAACCCATGCACTTGGCAGCCAAAGGCAAGTGCTCTACTACTGAATTTCACCACCAGCCCCTTTGCTGAGATAGCTATTCCACAGGTTTGATGGTCTATCTTGGATTTATTTAAGACAGTTCAAGGGTGAAGGGAGAAATGGATAGACATATAGTTAAATGAAGACCAACTCTGTGTGTGTTTGTTGAAATGTACATTGGATATGCTATTAAATATTTATGGAATTTAGTATTTTTTTATAATTAAAAGCAGAAACTACCCAATTAATATTTTTTGTAAGGGGTCATATTCTCCTTACAGAAAGGTAATTCTTGAAGATAAACCAGATTTTTCCAGCTATATATTGTTTCTTGAATAAACTCCAAAAAATTGTTAGTACTGTAAATGACATTGTGTCTCTTGGTTTGATAGTTAAACAAGATTTGTAGGTTTGATTAACTAGACAGATTAGGAGTTTGGCATTGTGTAAAACAGCTCATCCTTTCTTTCAAAAAAATATACTTTCTTTGAGTAACTATTTTAAGGTTCAGAATTGTAGTGGTTGTTATAATTGCATATTGAGAGTTAATGTTTCTTTATTTTAAACCCTTTTTTTGGGGGGTATTCTGTTTTCTGAATAGGAAGACAGGCAATTGAATAACCAAAAAAAGCCAGCACTGAAAAAATTAACCTTATTACCTACTGTGGTTATGCACCTTAAAAAGTAAGTATTTTGTTTTCCTGGACCAAAAAAAAATATTTTTTTAATAAAATGATATTCAAATTGGATGGTGTACTCCTTTAATCCTATCACTCTGGAGGCAGAGGCAGGCGATCTCTGAGTTTGAGGCCAGCCTGCTCTACAGAGCAAGTTCCTGGACAGCTGGGCTACACAGAGGAAGAATAATAACAGAAGTAGCAAGCTAATTCTGACCTATAAAATGACATTCAAACTGTACACTGTTGTTTTAGAACTATTGAATAATTATGGCCTTCTGTCGGACTACAGAAAATCTAGAATGAGTAAATTCTCCTGAATTATGACTCTTTATCAATTTTTGTTTTTAAAGACAAGGCTCCCTATGTAGCCCTGGCTGTCCTGGGACTTCAAACTGGCTTCAAACTCACAGATAAATTTTCATCTATTTTTCCCAAGGTAATAGGAAACAGCAAATCTTGGGAGATAGTGCTTGAAGATTTATTTGAGCCTGTTCATCAGTCATTGCTGTTCCTTTAATGATGTTCTGCCCAAATCCTTGTTGGGAAATTACTTTGCTTGTGGTCATGATCAACTTTGTTGTCTCCTTGAATAAAGTCATAGCCTAGTTTTGATAGTTGAAGAAATGCCTTTGCACATCAGTGAACCAACTAGAAAACTGTTTCTCTATCACAGTAGACACAGCTATTTGGCAGATTTCACATAGACATACTACATTTTTAAATTTATTCCATTGCATAAAGCAGAGTTTAAATATTAATATTTGATTGAAATGTTCTTCCTGCCGGGGGAACAATATTTGTTTTCTGTCAGAATAGCACAGTTCTGTTTTCCCCACTTTGAAATGAACTATCGAGCTATAGGTTGATTTATTTATTTATTTACTTATTTTTGATTGTAATAATTGTGCTTCCTTTTTCTTTTTGACTATCTGGATCATTGTTACTGGTTCTGATCTAATTTGTAAAACCTGCATAGCTGACCTATAAAATGAGATTCAAACTGTATACTGTTGTTTTAGAACTATTGAATAATTATGGCCTTCTGTCAGACCACAGAAAATTGAGGATGTGTAAATCCCCCAATACCAGATTAAAACTGCTATCAATGATACAGATAGTTGGGGAGGCAACTATTACCTTTGAAGTGTAAGCTAATTTTCATGCTGCTTTTGAAACTAAAATAGGGGTTGAGAAATGTTGGGTATATAAATAATTCTTTAAGAACATTTTTTTGAAACATCACTGTAAATAAAACTAGAGGGTGATGGACTTGGCATTATTGTGTTCACCATTATTATCATTACTATTGCAGGCAGGACCTTAAAGAAACATTTATTGACAGTGGTGTGATGTCTGCCATCAAAGAATGGCTCTCACCTCTGCCAGATAGGAGTTTGCCTGCATTGAAGATTCGGGAGGAATTGTTGAAGATTCTTCAAGAGGTTAGCATAGATAATCTGTAATTCATTAAATAGCTAATGTGGTTTCTCTAGTCAAGACCTATATTTGTACCATTTACTGCCAGCAAGGAAGTTTTGGGAAAAGAGACCATACCTAATAAAATTTGAATGATGACAATTTTCAAGGAAAGAGTTCTTAGTGCAGCCATGGTTTCTTAGAAGAGCAGCCCAGTAGTGAGCTGGTAGAGAGGCACTTTGAAGCAAGTTCACTACATTTAGAGATTATAAACTTGAATTGAAATCAATATTTGGGTTTCCTTTTTGTATGATTAGGACACCCTGCTTAATATCTGAAGAAACTTGGAAAGAACCTATGCGTGCTAAATACTGTGCTGGGTGCTTTGTGTTTGTATTGGCTTATCAATCTTTCATAATAAACTTGTAAGGTAGATAGGTGTATTGCCTCCATTTTATAGATGAGGAAACTAAGAAAGTTAAATGGTTTATCTAAGGTTATGCAGCTAGCTGGCAATTGTGAATAGATTCAGGCTTAGGTCCATTGATTTCCAAGGCCTGGGCTGAACTGCTATCTTCGTGTGTGTATGTGTGCGCCTGTGTGCGTGTGTGTGTTTGCTATTTCCTCACATTATTGTATTTTACTTCACTAGTATTAAAATCTTAACACAAAGGATATTCCATGTCTTCATAGATCCTGAAAATGGAATTTTGTGTTAGTTCTAATGTGAGCAAATAAGCTTTGAAAATTTCTAAATTAGCATGCCTCCTAGCTCCTGAGTAATTAACGTGCATGTATTTTGTTAATATTATGCCTGTTTTATATTAATATGTATGTTTTTGTTTCCCAGCTACCTAGTGTGAGCCAGGAAACCCTGAAGCATAGTGGGATTGGACGAGCAGTGATGTATCTGTATAAACACCCCAAGGAATCAAGGTCCAACAAGGATATGGCGGGGAAATTAATCAGTATGTAAAGTTTAGTTGTTATTTATTTAATGTCTATAGAGGGAGAGATAAGCATATGTAAAAACTGTATTTTTACCATTATTGGTTTAAAATGATTTAGTGGAATAGAAGAATTTTAGTGCCTGTTCATGGGTACTTTTTTTTTTATACTTTAAATGTTCGCTAGTTCATTTAAATATGCTTTCCTGTATTAACTACAGCTATTAAAAGCATATATCTTCTAGCTGTGGACCAAGAATGTGGGGAGTGTATAGAATGAAGGCCTTGTAATTAGCCATGCCTAGTTCGTAGTGTTGACCCCACCCTCTTCCTACAGATTCTCAGCTAGAGACATCAGCGTCAAGCTTGGTCTTCACCTCTGTAATAAAGAGTTCTTAATAACTAGTTGTTTTCTTTGGGTTATTATAAAGGCTAAATGAGAGAATATGTAGAGAGCACTACTGTCAAGAAAGTTGGTCACTGTTGCTGTTGTTAGCCTCCAAGATCTTTTCTTATGTTTACCTGTATATACCAGAGAAATCTAGGTCTGAACTGAAGTACATCTTGACTATGAACTCTAGATTTGTCTTTATTCTTCCTGTGCCACACATTTTAAAAAGGAATGATTCTATAAATGCCTAGAAAACTGTCCAGTACTAGGGTGTGATTATTTAAAGCCTAGGAGAAATGCTCTTTTGTGGCCTAAATTATTTTTCCTAATTGTAGATGAGTGGTCTCGGCCTATATTTGGTCTTACCTCAAACTATAAAGGAATGACAAGAGAAGAAAGGGAGCAGAGAGATCTAGAACAGATGCCTCAGCGACGAAGAATGAGCAGGTATGAGGGAACAGGTATGAATGCACAAATGTAATTTTATGTAGTGGTATATGGGGAAGACATTCTGGGACAGTGGAATGCAGTATGCTCCCTCACAGTGCTGGAGTGCTAGAGACTGTAGTGTTTTCTACTCATTTACAGAAATTAACTTTCTCAGTCCTATTTCTAAAACCCTAGAGGAAAAAAAATACAGCTTTAATTTATCAGTATTCTGGATACATTCTTAGGGCAGGTTGTTACAAGCATAGTTTGTATAGATCACCCAGAAGGAAACCTGCATGAATGATAAAGGTGAACAAGATGGCTCAGTGGGTAAAGGCACTGTGCAGGTGTGGGAACCCGAGTGATCCCAAGAACCCAAGTTGAGTCAGAAAGAAAAATTACCCTCTGGCCATCACTATACACCCTCACATGCATACACACGTCACGCCGTGCTCTCTTTTTCTGAGTCAGTATAAAGGCACTTACGTGGGGTAAATTTGGTATTCTGATGTGCTTCCCTAGTTGTAGGAAGTTAAGACCCTGCTGTCTCACTGTTCGTTCTTTTCTCAGCACTGGTGGTCAGACACCACGAAGAGACTTGGAGAAGGTGCTGACAGGAGAGGAAAAGTAAGGCTTTTGTCGTGATTTTTCTCAGCATATATAAAGGATTTCTGCTTTTACTTGATTGTAAGAACAGTATTAAATTAAATTATGCATTCCCATTGACAAAGGGTAATGGTTTTCAATTTGATGTTTATTAAGTAACTTCAAAACAATGTATTAGATGCTCTGAAGAATTAATAGTTCACTTAGCAAGTATTTTGTGGCTACTTACTTAGTACTAGAATCCTTTTAGTTTAAAGCTTAAAGAACACTAAAGAAACTTAAAAATTTCCCATGTTGGGGCTGGAGAGATGGCTCAGCGGTTAAGAGCACCGTCTGCTCTTCCAGAGGACCCGGGTTCGATTCCCAGCACCCACATGGCAGCTAACAACTGTCTGTAGTTCCAGTTCCAGGCAAACACCAAGGCAAATAAATAAATAAAAGTGTAAAAAAAAAAAAAATCCCATGTTATCAAGTACAGTTTCATGGAGGAAGGTAGACCAAGATGGGTAGGTACATGTGCAGTCCTGATTTCCAAAATGGCAGGTATGCTGAAGCAGTGGCCCTGTGAGATGACAGGTGTGGTAAAAGACAGTCCTGGAGATGCAGGTGTAGACCAACAGGAGCCCAAAATCAAGATGTGGGAACTTGACTTCTCTTTCTGACTCAGCAGAAGGTTTGAGCCTTTATGAATAACTATCATATTTGATTAGAAATGCTGGTTCTGAAAGCATCATTTGGACAGGTTAGAGCAGTGGGCTGAAGGCAGTGATACAGCTAAATGGGGTTAGTCATAGGGTAACAGAAGACTAAGGAGACATTGTAGAGATAATTGCTTAGAGTTGGTGACATACTTAGGGAGAAGTTGGCTTACAATTGAAGCCTCTGATAAATCAAATACTCAAACCAGAATACAGAGACAATGGAACTACCATCCACCAAAATTAAGGATGAGTAAGTAGATTTGAAGAAATTAGTAGTAAGTTATTTTTCAAGCTATTCAGTGTGAGATCCTCTTAGAAACACCATGAGGTCTATTTAGGCTAGACACAGATTTGATGGTAATCTACATAGCTGGGGGAAATGTTAAATTTAGAGTCTAGAATAAGAAATGGGTTAAACACTTTAGCAGAGGAATATAGCTGTGGAGCCAGTAGAGAAGATGTGTGCATACATGTTGGATCAGAACCTGGAGGTGAGAAGAGTATAATGTTTGCTCCCTACTCCTAGTAGGTGTAAGTCTGCTCTCACACTATCTTTAGGGGAAGTTCCTAAAGATTGAATGGCTTAAATGCCCAGACACTGACAGAAGGACTTTACTTACAAAAAATTGTAATCTTATTGTAGCATGGTTATTTTCAAAGTTGTCTAAATATAAGCACAATTGAGTACAAGTAAAACTGAATAGTGTAAAGGAGATAAGATAGATTGTATTAGCATCCACACTATGATATGCTGGAAAGTGGTTCCTGTTGAGAGAGACATAATAATAATAATGTCTTTATATTACTTCTTAAAACTGCAAGAGAATTTGTAGTGACTTCCTTTTCTAGTGGTACATCTGCTTATATGAAGGCAAGTGCTCATACACATAAATTTCAAAACCAAGTTTTCTTGAGATTAGCCTTGGAAAGGACAGGACATGATTACATCTGAAGAAGCAAGAGTTCATGTGAAGAAGTTAGCATTGAGGAGTAGTTCATACACTGTACAGTGTGTCTGATGGTGATGATGACGGAGGTAGGGAATCTTGGTTAAGATCTGAAGCATAGCAGCTGGTTGGGATGGGCCTAGGTACACAAGAGTGAATTCTCACATAGGTTCTTCTGTGGCCAGCTAAACAAGCATTTTTTCTTTACTTCCTCAGAGCCCTTAGACCTGGAGATCCTGGCTTCTGTGCCCGTGCTAGAGTCCCAATGCCATCAAACAAGGACTATGTCGTCAGGCCCAAGTGGAATGTAGAAATGGAGTCGTCCAGGGTGAGTGAGCAGAGGATGAGCAAGACCATTTGCATTTTCTCCCCTTTCTTTATATTTAATAATATTTATAGAAGTTTATTTGATTCACAAGATCTGTTTTGGGTTCTCTTAGGTATTCATTCATTCACTTAAAGAATCATGAGAAATAGGATTTACCTGATTTCAGAGTCTCCTCTCCCTTTCCCTCCATCTGTTTAAGCACTTCTGTTGTGACTCTTTCCCTGTCATCAGTGAAGACATTACCCAAATGCTGTTTCTTGGTAATTCTTTTCTCCCATCAAACCACGATTTGTAGCCTGGTATTCTTAAAAGGGGCCTAAGTCGGCTGGAAAAGCATAAGAGGCGATTTGCAGAACAGAAGAGACTCAGCAAAGTGCACCGGGCTGTCAAGTTCAGCATTGAAGGCAACAGAATGCCCCTGTAATCCTGGTCCTGACAGAGTGTATACAAGAGGTATTCCCAAGGAAGCATGAGCTGTGCATTGTGCATGGGCTTGATTTGCCAGCAGAGTGGAAACAAGTATGTGCTTTAAGCAGAAAAGGCCTGGCCCAAATTCAGTTTCAGAAAAATCCTGACCAGAATCCTGAGACATTAGGTCCCCCGAATCCTTAGGAGTTGGCACTGAGGTCCCTTCCTATGTCAGTATCCTAGAGACTTAACATTACCTTCCCAATAAACATTTTGTTTTTTCTGATTGTTACTTATATTCATGAAAAGGCCCTTTTAAAAAATTTTTGGGGGGCTGGAGAGATGGCTCAGTGGTTAAGAGCACCGTTTGCTCTTCCAGAGGACCTGGGTTCGATTCCCAGCACCCACATGGCAGCTAACAACTGTCTGTAGTTCCATTTCCAGGCAAACACCAAGGCAAATAAATAAATAAATAAAGTTTAAAAAAAAGATAGAAAGCATAATAAATGATTATAGAACAATAAGACTTACTATTTAAAAAAAAATTGTATTTTTTTGTTTGTTTTTGGAGACAGGGATTCTCTATGTGGTCTTGGCTGTCCTGTAACTTGTAACAGGCAGGCCTCGAACTTGAAGATTTGCCTGCCTCTGCCTCTGCCTCCTGAGTGCTTGGACTAAAGGCATGTGCCACTACTTCCTGACTGATAAAAGCCTTTTTATTTGGATCCAGAATCATAGTCTGCATTATACAGGCATACAAACTGCTTAGGGATTTGTTCTTGGGCAGGGAGTGACTTCCTATAATCAACGACATGGTAGCATTTATCAAGCATTTTGTTATATAAAGCCTTTTACTGGGTATGTAGATGTATCCAGTGGGTATTCATCACTGGTCAGAAGCCACTGGCACTGAGGTCAGGAGTAGTATGTACCTTGCTGTTGGGCAGTGTCTGTTGCTACCTTTTATGCTTCTCCCTGGGCTCCCTTCAGCCCACTCACTCATGTGCCTGCTACCTGACATTGCTGTGATGTGCAGTTAACTACTGAAAGTAAATAAAGGGGGGAATTTTATGCAGAGGACACTGTCCTCTACTTGTACTTCCTTTTCTTCCAGTGTGTTCTACATCTAATTCAGTGTTCACTTCTCCTTGATATCCCTTTATTACCTGTTGTCTTTTTTTAATCTATATTTTCTCACTGTATCCTCCCTCATTTTAGCTACCTCATTCATATTTCCTTTCCTAGTACTTTTGGTTTTGAAAATTGGAAATGACAGTGTGGCCATGAAAATGTAATAAAACTTCGTTAGCCAGTCTGCTCCAGAAGCACATTCCATGTTTCTAGGGGCCGTGTGCCCATCTGCTGTTGTTGCTGGCTATGAGCCCATACATATCCTTAGGAGTAGGAGATCTGTCTATAATTTTTCTCCAGTATAGGGGGAGCTCCCTTCCAGTCTTAATTGCTAATACTTACCTAGACTGCCAAAATATAGCTCTTATCAGCCAGACTGCATATTATTTTGTTCATTTCTCCTCAACCCATATGGGAGATTTATAATTTTTTTTTTTTAACTTTATTTATTTGCCTTGGTGTTTGCCTGGAACTGGAACTACAGACAGTTGTGAGCTGCCATGTGGGTGCTGGGAATCAAACCTGGGTCCTCTGGAAGAGCAGACGGTGCTCTTAACCGCTGAGCCATCTCTCCAGCCCTGAGATTTATAATTTTTAAGTGTAATTGTCTTTCTGATTTATGAGAAATCAGAAATCTTTATTTTTGAATTTTAAAACTTTTTAGCGACAAAAGTTTGACTGGCCCAAAATTTGCTATGTAGAGCACACTGACGTCAAATTCAGAGGTCTATTTGGTCCTGAATGCTGGACCAAAAGAAAAAGTAATAAACTGTCAGACACAATGCACATTTTTGTATAAAGTTTTAAATTGCAGGCTTTGCAGATAAAATTAATTATGCTTTTTGTTCCTTTTTATGCATGTATGAACATTAACAAGCCTTTTTAAAAATGTATGTCTGCAGTGTGCTCATGCTCTTATAACTTGAGTTTGAAGGTTTGGTTTTTCTACAGGTTTTTTTTTTTTCTTCTTTTTTTTTTTTCCTCTAATGTCTAAAGGAATGTTACAGAATTGATGAGTCAGGAAATAAAGGTCATTGGATTTGGCATGTTAGGTACTGGCTGTCTGTGATGAAGCTTAGATCACTGAGTAACTTGCAGGCTACATATATGCAATGAGCAGGAGTAGTCTGCCACTAGCCTGGGTGTGTTCCTGGTGCTGATGCCAAACAGGTCCTGTATGGTTCAGACTGCTGGAGAAGATCCTGGGAATGAGCCAAGAGAAGTCCAACGTGGTATATAGAGCTTCAGGGAGTCTGGTAATTGTCAGAGAAAGGAAGGCTAAGGGGATGTCATGCTGCTAACATAACTTTTTCACATCTGACAGTAAATTTTTATGCTGAAAATATTAGTGCCAAGCATTGAATAATATTTGGATTTGGGATTTTCCTAGAAAACTTGAAGAATGCCATAGAAAGCTTGTTCCTTGGCTAGTGATGAAATAGCTTCATATTAGGGTGAGGCTGAGACCATTAATGGACTAAGATGGCTCTCAGTGTATACCTTCTTTGGTGTTTTTGAGACTATGACTTTGGAGGTGATTAAGTAGTAAATATTTGGGAAAAGTAAAATAAAAACACCCATCTGTAAACCATTCACCATTCTTTTTAAATTTTTAATATTCTTTGACAGTTTCATACATGTATACCATGTATCTTCCTATGCCTCACACCCCTCTTATCTTTTTGGATGCCCACACACCTCCTCTACCTTCATCCTTCTGTAGGTTTTTTTGTTTGGTTTAATTTACTTGTGTTTGTGCATGTGCTTGTATGGGTGTGTGCACCACAGTGTGCTTATGTCAAGAATACAATTCATAGGTTCTCTGTACCACTTAGATTCTGGGAATCAAACTCAGGTTATCAGGCTTGGCAGTCTGTATGCCTTTACACAGAGCCATCTCACTGCTCCCTATTTTTATATAGTTTTGTAATTCATTGAGTCCAGCTTATGCTGTCTCTGGAATGGTGACAAATCCTGTTGGCTTAATCTTGGGCAGATAATCCTAGCTGCAATGAGCTCATGAGTATAACCATGTCATACTCAAAGGACAGTACTTTACAGCACTCCTCCCCATCCCCATACATTCTTTCCAGCTTCTCTTCCTCTGTGTTCCTTGGGCCTTGGGGGTGTTGATACACTCTCCCATTGTTAGCTGACGACTGAACAGTCACTTATTCTCAGCATTTTGACTGATTATAACTCACTACCTTAACTGCTGACCACTGTAGAAAGAAACTTCTCTGACCAAGACTGAGGTGTGACCCAAGCAACTCTTGTAAAAGAAGGCAATTATTAATTAAAGGTTTACTTACAGTTTCAGAGGGTTAGTCAGTCCATTATCATCATAGCACTGACATGGTAGCACTCATAGCACTGGAACATAGCTGATCCTGCTCCACAGGCAGAGAAAGAGAAACTGGGCCTGGCGTGGGCTTTTGAAACTTTAAAGCCTACCTACAGTGACACACTTCCTCCAATGAGGCCACACCTCCTAATCCTTATAATCCTTTCAAACAGTTCCACTTCTTGGTGACCAAGCATCAAAGACATAAAACTGTGGGTGCCATTGTTGTTCAGACCACCACGTTCACCATTCCGAGTGTCTGAACTTTTAGTTATAGTCAGTAAAAGTTCACACTGGTCTTTGATATCAGTGGCAGACTTTTTCAGATTTATTTTATAAAAGCTGTGAGTTCCTTGGGAAACACATTTTTGTAAGGCATGGATTATTCAAAATATTTCTTAAATACTTGTTTTTTAATAAAGCAAAACAATAACAACAGAAAATATTGATGAAGCCTTTAATTGTAAAAGCAAGTAGGAGAGATGTCCTGGTGTTGACCACCAGGTATAGTTTGCATAGAATCTGGACCCTGATGGAGAGCAGACTCTTTTTTTTTTTTTTTTTTTTTAAACAGGGTCTGTAGCCCAGGCTGGCCTCAAACTCTTTTTTTTTACTTTATTTATTTATCTGCCTTGGTGTTTGCCTGGAACTGGAACTACAGACAGTTGTTAGCTGCCATGTGGGTGCTGGGAATCAAACCTGGGTCCTCTGGAAGAGGAGAGGGTGCTCTTAACCGCTGAGCCATCTCTCCAGCCCTAAGAGCAGACTCTTAAAAGGCTGAATATAGAACTTCAGCACCTCAGGATTTGCCTGTGTTGATTATATTTAAAATCTTTCTTTAATGATATTTCTTTGTTTTGTGTGTTAGTACCAGCACTGTTTGAAATTGTATATAAAATGATTAGCCCCACGTAGTCAGGTGTCAGATTGCGAAGGTTATAGCTTCTGTATTTCCCTCTTCTGTCATCTTGAAGTTTCTATGGGCTGTGGCAAAACTAAAAATAACCAGTTGTCGCTGAGAGGTGAGTAGTTTTTTTCTAACAGTTGCTCTGTCCTTGAGGTCACCATTGTTATGTTGTGGTTATTAAGTTTCAAGCTCTTCTGACTGCTAGATTTACATATTTCAATAATTTGTTCTTCAATTTTCCCTAATCTTAGTTTCAGGCAACCTCCAAGAAAGGTATCAGTCGACTGGATAAACAGATGAGAAAGTTCACAGATATCAGGAAAAAAAGCAGATCTGCACATGCAGTGAAAATCAGCATCGAGGGCAATAAAATGCCATTGTGACCTTTTCTGGGACGTGTCTCCATCTCTAAAAAATGCACAGTGAACTATTGGAGAAAGAAGATACTTTTCAATGTCTTAGTGTATTGTCGCAGGACTACCATTTCTCTACGTTGTATTTAAGACCAGTTGTTGTCTACTTTGTTTGTACAGAAGAGTACTACTCCTGCTTCTATAAACTGTATGTAATAAAATTTCATTCTGGTTTTGGGGGGTTGTCTCATCATTGTCTTAGAGATTATTCTCTGTCAGGACAAAAAAACAGTTCTTTTTGATATTTGCCTTTGATATAATGAAGAATTTGTCTGGGCTTTGTCCCTGGCTCTGACAATTGAAGTATCTTTGTTATACTCTTTATCTGGCTCATTGAAGGCCCCTGAGATTTCTCTAGGGTGAAGGCTGATCACCAGAAATAACACTTGGGCTGGTCACATTGCTTGTTTGATTAATCAGTCATGCCTTTGTAGTGAGGCCCCAGTAAAGAACTCTGGACAATTCAGGTGCCATGCACCTCTATAATCCCAACATTTGGGAGATTGATGTCAAAATGAGGATCATGAGTCTGAGGCTAGCCTGGATTACATGGCAAGACTCTTAAATGCTTTGGACATTGCAACTGTGTTGATGTGCCAGGAGAACAAGGGCACAGAAGCTCTCCTGAATTTTCATTGACCTTGTTGGCCTAATTTGTTATCTCCTAATAAGACTAGTCATAACTGTAATGTTTTATTGAAAGACAATGCTTTTCTGAGTTCTGTGAGTCATTTCACAAATTTTTAAGCCAAGAAGTTCTTAGGAACTTCTCATTTTACAGCCACCCTGGAATACTGATGGCTTGAAGACATCACTTGCAGTCAGTCCATGTTTGAAGTCAGGGCTGTCTTATGGAGAAAGAGCCTGATTCTTAGAATTGTCGATTCTTACACTAACCCTGAGCATTTGATATCAGAATTGAATTGGATACAACTGCGTATGCCTATGATCTCAGCACTCTGGAAGTAGACGCAGGAGTATTGGGAGTTCCTGCACCAGCCTGATACTTAGCAAGATACTGTTGAAATAAAGATTATGGTATCCCAGTTGGGGTTGAAATAAAACAAACTTTTTGTTTCTCTTGTTAGGAATTTTAAAAAACAAAAACAAAAACAAAACAAAAAAAAAAACAATGGATAGTTAAGCTATGAAGGGGAAAGGTTAAATTCTTAAAGGAAATACAGATGTAATTGAAAATTACTCAGTTACATACAGCAATTGGGCAAATAGGAAAGGGAGAGACAGTTTATAGTTTCTTGTTCGATTTTGAGAATTCTTAAAAATCTTGAAAGATTTTTATAGATCAAAGTTTTATCAGTAACCCATTAATTACAGAATTAATGTAATTTATCTGAATTATCTTTTCTGATACAAAGTGAAGTCTTG
Source organism: Sigmodon hispidus (assembly GCA_004025045.1). Taxonomy (NCBI): domain Eukaryota; kingdom Metazoa; phylum Chordata; class Mammalia; order Rodentia; family Cricetidae; genus Sigmodon; species Sigmodon hispidus. The sequence continues at coordinate 118,440 of PVIH01004201.1, forward strand.
ATTAAAAAAAGAAAAAAAAGCATTATCAGGCCACAATGGCCTTTGGACAATTGAAGGAAGTGGACTTCTTGAACTAAAACACTCTGTAAGAACCTCTCAAGCCGGGTGTGGTGGTGCACACCTTTAATCCCAGCACTGGGAGGCAGAGGCAGGTGGATCTCTGAGAGTTCAAGGCTAGCTTGGTCTACATAGAGAGTATCAGGACAGCCAGGACTACACAGAGAGACCCTGTCTTGAAACACTGTGTTTCTCCCCCGATCCCCCAATAAAAAGGGGGACTAGAAGAAAAGATGCAGTGGTAAAGAGCCCTTGCCATTCTTACAAGGACCTACGCCCTCTGACTCTGCACCTGCATACAGCATGGCTCAGCCATTAAAAGCTAGACTCACAACCAAAAAGGCTTGATGGCTCATGCCTTTAATCCCACCCTGGGAGGCAGAAGCAGGTTCAAGGTCAGCCTGGTCTACATAGAGAGTTTCAGGACAGCCAAGGCTATACCTTGTCTCAAAACCGAAAGCCCAAGAGAGCTGGTGGACTGAAACAGGAAGACCTCACAGAGCAGCTCAGCACTAGGTGGTGAGCATATAAAGTGTTTATACAGCATACAATGAACCACAAAACAGTTCTGAACATGAAAAGCAAGATTTTTAAGGACTATTCAAGTTTTGGTCTCAGGATGAGCTCCACTTACCACAGTGTTGTGTCAGGTAAATACAGCAAGCAAGTGATAAAGCCATACCCTGGAGTTCAAGGGGGATGGGAATTTCTACGCTATTTAAAGAGAAAGTACTAAGATTATGAATTATCTTTGCTGTGTTTCTTTTAGGGGTATCCCACGCCTGACCCAATGTCCTTTTAATTCCTATTTACTGAATTTCCAGAATACTGAAATTAGCTTCCATATGCTCTTCAACAATTCCCATTGTGCCACTTTTTATTATGTTCTATTTATAAGATTTCTTTTGCAGCCCATGTAAGTAGTTTATGGGCAAGCTTTTCTCTAATGTTCCAAATATCTAAGCATATTTCTCTTGCCATGGATTTTAGGGGCTGGATAATACAGCTCTGTGGGTAGACTACTTGCCTGGCATGCATTAAGTCTGAGTTCCATCCCTAGCACCACAGACAACCTGGCCTGTCATTTTGTCAGCCTGGTCTGGCTACATAGTAAGTACAAAGTCATCTGGGCCACATGAGACAGTTTGTCTCATGACTAACCACATCAAATTTGACCTCTTCTATGGAATGTTGCTTAGTCATTTTTTTTTTTTTTAATAACATTTTCATTTTGGCAAAAGATTTGTATCTTGACCATTTTGAACTGTACAGTTTAGGTGCATTGGCTAGGTTCACATTGTTGTAAAAGCCATCTCTAGAAATCTTCATCGTAAGGCTGGGCATGGTGGTGCACAGAAGCAGGAGGATCTATGAGTTGGAAGCCACCTTAGACTGTATAGTGAGCTCCAGGACAGCTAAGTCTACATAGATCTTGCCTGAAAACAAACCCTTAGCTGCTTCTCCCAGCTCTTGACAACTTCATTCTGCCTCTGATTTAGACTATTCTAGGAACCCTTTTTTTTTTTTTTTTTTTTAAACTTATTGTAGGTACAGGCACATGTACCATGGAATGCATATAGAAAATCAGAATTTTATGGAGTTCTTGCTTTCCATTTTTACATGGATTCCAAGGATAAAACAAGTTACAACACTTGTGGCAAGTACTTAGACCACTGAATTACCTTACAAGCTTGTTTATATGTACAGGTATAAATGCCTTGTCAGATGCATGATTTACAAATAGTCTTTCCAGTTCTTTTGACTCTTGATCATGTTTGGCACAAAAGTAATTTAAATTTTTCACGTAACTTATTTCTTGTGCTGTTAGTAACACCAGATGAGTTACATAGCTTTTTGTAAGGGATATGTTTAAAAGTCTGATACATTTTTGAGATAATTGTATGTTTTAAAAGGGTCTGCTTTTATTCTTGTAACTATCGATCTTTGTTGAAAAGACTGTGTCTTCCTCATTGTTGGTGTTGGACTCTTTCTCAAGACTTACTGCCTGTGTGTATGCGGGTTTATTTCTTGTATTTTGCTCTACTCCTTTTGTTTTGTTTTTTCTAAACCCCTGATACTGTTGTGGCTACTGGAGCTTTATAGTAAATTCTGAAATAATATGATGTAGTCACTTTTCCGTTGTTTGGGGTTCCTTGAAGTTAAGGGGGAAATTGTGTATGAATGTGTGCAGGCATGTGGAAGTCAGGACAACTTGGGGAGAAGGTTCTTCCGCCTGAGTTCTGTACAATTCATCAAGCTTGACTGCAGACTCTCCTACCTTAAAAACCATTTTCCTAGTCCCCTCCACTCTTCTGTTCCATGTTGGTTTGGTTATCTAGGGTTCCTAGAGGTTTACATGAATTCTGGGATGGTTTTTCTGTTTGTAGCCATCAGTGGGTTTTGTGTTAAATCTGCCATTTGAGGTAGTACTGAGTTTTAACAATTACAACTATTCTAGTCCTTAAGCAGAAAATGTCTTTTCCTTTAAAGTCCTTGGTTAAATTTATTTCTAAGTGTTTTCATTCTTTTAGATGTTATAAATTAAATTTTCTTAATTTCCATTTAAAGGTAATTGTTAATTAGCATGAACAAAGGCAACAAGTAATTTTACCTTTTCCTTTCTGTTTGGATACCTCTCACTTTCTTTTCTTGACATGTTAGAATTTCTAGTAGTGTGTTGATATGCGAGTGATGGAAATGGGCATCTTTGTCTTCCTGGCTTTAAAGAAAAGGCTTTGTCTTTATTCACCAAGTAAAATATGGACTTTTCATTTACGGCTTTTGTGTTGTTGAATTTCCTTCTACTTCTAATTTATGGAGTTTCTATCATGACAAGATACTGAATTTTGTGAAATGCCTTTTCTCTGTCATTTGAAATCACTGTGGATTTTCTTCATCTTAATAATGTGTGTTTCAATGTGTGTGTGTGTGTGTTCAGTTATATGTATATACATGGATGAGTGCCTGCAGGCACAATGTGTGCACATTGGTGTGGGGGTCACAGGACAACCCTGAGGATCATTTTTCAGGAATTAGGCATCACTCATCTTGTTTTTTGAGTCAGGGTCTCTCATTGTCTTGGAACTCTCCAAATAGGCTTGACTTTGCTGGCTAGCCAGTAAGGTCTAAGCATCCATCTGTCTCTGCCTCTCTAGTGTTGAGATTATAAATGTACACCATCACAAACAACTTTTCATAGAACATGGGGCTCAAACACATCCTCCTAAGCTGTCTCCCCAAGGTTTTTGTTATTGGTGTTGTACTAAGTCATCCTAACATTCTGTCAGTAAATCCTTCTTGATCATGACATAATAGCTAATGCTTTTTGAAAAAGTTTTATTTTTATTTTATAGGTATGGGTATTACATGTATATAGTATATATGTGTGTGCACCACATATGTGCCTGGTGCCCAAAGAGATCATATAAGGGTATGGGATCCCTTAGAACTAGAGTTAATAAGATAGTTGTCATCTGCCATGCAGGTTCTGGAAACTAAACCGGAGATTCTCTCCAAGAGCAGCCAATATTCTTTTTTTTTTTTTTTTTTTTTTTTTTTTTTTTGAGCAGCCAATATTCTTAACCACTGAGCCATTTCTCCAACCACATATATTTCTGTTTGCTAGTAATTTTTTAATTTTACATTTAGTGTGTGCGTGATTGTGTATCCAGATAACTTGAGTCAATTCTTAGTCTACTATATGGGTTCTGAAGATCAAACTCTGGTTGTAAGACTTGGCAGCTGAGCTCTCTCGTTGGCCCATGTTAGGCTTTTGTTGTGGTTTGGTTTTAATTTTAAGGATTTTTGTAGCACTATGACCTGTAGTTTTATTGTTGTGCCTATTTGGTTTTGATATCAGAGTAGTGTTGACGTCATACTTTGGAAATGCTCCTCCTTTATAAGTTTTCAGACTAATTCGTCAGAATTCATTTTAATTTGGCCAGGCATAGTGGTGCATTTCATTGTCCCAGCACTTAGGAGGCAGAGGCAGGAGGATCTCTAACTTTGAGGCTGGCCTGATCACCCACGGCTATATGGTGAGAACCTGTCTCAAGTAGAAAAAAATACCATTCTTTAGATGGTTGGTAGAATTTACTGTTATAGCTGTGTGGTCCTAGGCTTTCCCTGGCTGGGAAGGTTTTAATAGTAGATGTAATCTTACTAGTTAGAGGGCTGCCATTTTAGATTTAGATTTCTTGATGAATCAGTGTTGGTTTTTCCTGTTTCATTCATCTGTTATCCAATGGATATATTGATGAGATAGTTTATAGTGCTTTGTACTTTTCATGAAAAGTAAAACCCCATTTTAAAAGGAAAACCCCATTCCTTTTAAAAGTACATCACTGTGCACATATATATACAGGGTTGAGGGCCGAAGATAACATAAGGGTCTCTTTCTTTATTCCTACTTTATTTATTAAATACAGAGCCTCTTTTTAGATCAATTAGCCCTAGGGATGAGCTAGGAATGTTGCCCTAGGGATTCTCATCTCTGCCTCTTAAATTCTGGGATTACAGAGAGCCTCACCCCAGCCTAGCCTTTACAGGGATCTGAATTTACTTTATCTACTAAGCCATTTCCCCAGCCCAGTGTCCTCATTTGGTTTCTAATTTTAGTTAGTTGAGCTCCCCCCACCCCCTTCCTAACCAGTCTAGCTAAAGGTTTGTCAATTTTGAGATCTGAAAGACTAATTTTTGATTGTTATTTTTCTGCTCTGATGTATTTGCCTGCTTGCTCTTTTCCATGTCCTTGAAGACTAGAGTAGCTATTGAGATCCTTGCTGCATGCACTGAATTTCAGCATTGCTTTTGTTGTATCTCAACACTTCTCATATTTTGGGCTTTTTTTTTTTTTTTTTTTTTTTTTTTTTTTTTTTTTTTTTTTTTTTTTTTTTTTTTTTTTTTTTTTTTTTTTTTTTTTTTTTTTTTTTTTTTTTTTTTTTTTTTTTTTTTCTTCATTTGTTTTAGGTGATGTTCTAATTTCCCTGGTGATTTCTTCTTTCAATTGTCAGCTTAAAAATGTCCTGCTTAGCTGGGCAGTGGTGGCACATGCCTTTAATCCCAACACTAAGGAGACAGAGGCAGGCAAATTTCTGTGAGTTGGAGGCCAGCCTTGTCTGCAGACTGAATTTCAAGACAGCCAAGACTACACAGAGAAACCTTGTCTGGGGTGGGGGTCCTATTTATTTTACACAAGTTTGTGAGGTTTGTAGTTTCCCCTAATATGTTAAGGCTCTTTGTGGCCCTGATGTATCTTGGAAAGTGTTCCATATACACTTGAAAAGTATGTTTTCTGCTTATTGGGTAATGTGTTCTGAGGTCTAGCTAGTCCATGGTGGTGTTCAGGTTTTGTTTTTCCTTGTTGATCCTGTCGGTAACTCTTACAGTCTTATTTCTCCCATAGAAATATTGCCTTCCCACATTACTAATCTTAGTTGGCATATCTTTGTTGATAATGCTGTGTTTATTGGTGATGTAAATATCCTCATTTTATTATGTAATTACCTTTGTTTCTTGAAACAGCTTTGACTGAAGTCCTTGTTTTCTGTTTCCATTGTGCTACTTCCCTCCTTGAGCTACTGTAGTTGAATGGGACATGTTTTTCATTCTATCAGTTCAGTGTGATTACTTCTAAAGTGAGTCTCTTGTATAAAATATGTAGATGAACCTTGGGTTTTAAATATATTCTTCAAAGCTGTATTTTCTATTTGGTAATTAAATCCTTTGGCAAAGTAACTACTGTAATTATTAAAGAAAAGGGCTTGCTGTTGCCATTTTGTTGGTTTTTGTGTTGTACAGTTTGGGGTTGTTTTGTTTTGTTTTGTTTTTTGTCCTTCATTTCTTTACTGTTTTTTTTGTTTTGTTTTGTTTTTGTGTATGTTTGTGTGTATACTTGATATTTATAGTGGCTTGTTTGATTTACTTTCTTTTTGTGTATATTGTATGTATGGTTTTTATGAGACTTACATGAAACATCCTAAGTTTCAACAGTTTATTTCAAATTAATAGCAGCTTTGATCACATACAAAGCTTCTTCTCTTTGTAGCTGTTCCCTTTTTTATATTACTAATGTCACAAATAGCATGTGTCCAATAGCACATTTATAACTTTTTATGCTTTTCTATTTTATTTTAAATACTGTCAAATAATAAAATCAGTTGTGAATCAAAATTACAATAATGTTAGTTTTTCTATTTGTGCGTTTATTATTATAGGAGAAGTTTATATTCTTATGTGGCTTTGAGTTTATGCCTAGTATCCTTTCTTTACAATTTGAAGGATTCCCTTCTGCATTTCTTATAAGGTAGGTATGGTGGTAATGAACTGCTTTCTTTATTTCTCCCTCATTAAAAAATGTATATTATGTGTGTGATGTATGTATGCAAGAACACTGCTTTTCATGGATTCTAGGGATTGAGCTCATTGTGTCAGGCTGGCACAATAAACACACAACCTGCTGAGCCCCACAGCCTTCTGTTTCACTGCTCCTCTCATTTTCAAATGCCAGTTCTTGTGCAACAGAATTTTCCTGGGAAGTTGTAACACACACGTCTACTCACCACAGATAGGGATCCCATGACAGACCAAAATATGGATACCACTGAAGTCCAACTTGGTAAGCCAGTGAGGTTTGGGGGTTACTTACAGGAGGAGAAATGATTCAAAGACAACTTTATCACCAAAGCCCACCCAGCAAGAATGACAGCTTATAAAAGCTGGAAACTCAGCAGGTTAGAGAATATCCTTACCAGATACCTCAGTTGGTCTAAGGCCCTTCCGGGCAGCTGAGCCAGTCTCCGATTCCTCCAGGCAGCTGGTCTGGTCTAAGAGTCTGTGCAGCTTGGCCTGCCTCAGTCATCTTTGCAGCTTGTCTCATTTGAGAGTGACACTCAGCTGACTTTATTTACATCTGAGATGGAGAGCCTAAAAAATCTGACTCTTTCTGAAGCTACTGAGTTGTTTACTTTCTGTTTTAAGGAGCTTCCCTGGGAGATGGAATGTGTCAATCTCAGAGGAAACTGCTGTCCAAGACCCCTAAGTCTGGGACATTTAAGTATTTGGTCTACAGTTGCTAGCTATTTGTGGAAGGTTAAGAAGTATGACATTGCTGGAAGTATACTACTAGAGGTGCGCTTTGAGGTTTCAATTTTGAGTTACAACCTTCTGTTTCCTGTTTGTGGTTCAAGATATGTGCTTTCAGCTGCCACTCATGCCTGCCACCTACTGTCTTCACTGACATCGTGGACTTCATTCCTCTGAAACCGTAAGCCTAAAATAAACCTCCTCTAAGTTGCCTTGTCATAGTGTTTTATCACAATAGAAAAGTAGCTAATATAGAAGTTGCTACTAGGAGTTGGGTATTGCTGTGGTTTGGGGAGCAGTATGGAAGGCTTTGGAACTTTGGACTGGAAAAGCCATTGGATGCTGTAAGCAGAGCTTTTTTTTTTTTATATATGCTTATATTATTTTTATGGTGATTGACCTAGGGCCCAGACATATAACTTGCCAACTCCTTCATCTGAACTCAAGCCACGGTTCTGTTGAGCCATGCAGCTCGGTACCTTTTCTCAGAGCAGCATTTTAGCTTCTTTCCTCTGCTTCTGCTGCGTCTCCTCAGCATGTCTCTGTCATCTCTGTGGTGTCTCTGCTCTGCTTTCTGTAAGCAGAGCTTAATGGGCCACTCTAGTAGGAGCTTGCAAGAAAGTGCCGAAACCATTATAGTGTGAACTATAGTGGCCTAACTCAAGAGTTGTCAGAAGGAAACGATATAAGCAACTGAGCTGGAGGCCATTCTTATATTTGGCAAAGAATATGGTAGCTTTCTGCCCTTTTCCTAGAAGTAATAGGCTAATTAGATAGCCTAATACTAACTCTGTTTTGTGGTTATTAGGAAGTTGTTTGGTTTTTTTTTTTTTTTTTTTTTTTTTTTTTTTTTTTTTTTTTTTTTTTTTTTTTTTTTTTTTTTTTTTTTTTTTTTTTTTTTTTTTTTTTTTTTTTTTTTTTGCAGGTCTACAATGAAGAGCAAATGGGCAGAAAGAAGTACAAAATGGAGAGTATGTAGAGGAAAAGATTACTGGCCAAGTTAATGTTGCACCCAAGGCTTATACTATAAGAGAGACTATAACTGCTAAGGAAGGCAAAATCTGCATTGAAATGGACAGAAGAATGCCCTCAGGGCAAGAGCCCACTCAACTGAATTCAGCTCTGGAAGGAAAAGACCTAAGAAGTCTTTAGGTCTAGTTGTGGTTTTAGAGTCATGAAGAACACAGTAAAGGGGTTATGGAATCTTCCTCCACCATTAAGAAGAGCCACTGGGTCCTGGCATTTGGAAGTAAAGTCTGATTTGCACTGAAGACCACAAGTTTTTAGAGGTGCCAGAGCCATGGAATATCTGCCAAGGAGAGCTTCATACAAAGAGCAGAACCCACAGAGAGAGAGAGAGAGAGAGAGAGAGAGAGAGAGAGATATCTGTCTTAAGGCAGCAAAGTCAAAAAGGGAGGACCTGTTAAGCCCTTTGCGTCAGAAATGGAGCTACAGGACTTGCAGGTTTGCCCTGCTGTGCTTTGGCCTTGCTTTGGTGCAATATTTCCTCACTATGCTCTAATTCCTCAACTTTGGAATGGCAGTTGTAGTCTGTGCCATTGTATATTGGAAGTACATAATTTGCTGTTGATTTCAGGAAGTTCCAATTAAAAGATTGCCTTGAGTCTCAGAAACTTTGGACTTTTAAAGTGTGTTGAGACTGAAAGACTTTGGAAATTTGACTAAGTACATTTTTGCATTATGATATGGCCATAAGTCTCTGTGTGCTATAAAGTGGAATGTGGTAATTTGAATGAGGTGTGTCCCCCGTAAGTTGAAGGCACTTGGATACTTGGTCCATAGTTGGTGGCTGTCTGGAGGGTTAGGAAGTGTGGCCTTCCTGGAAGAAGTATAGCACTGGGGTAGACTGAGGTTTCAAGAGATTGGTGCCATTTTGAATTTGTTGTCTCTCCTTTCCTGCTTACAGATCAAGAGGTGAACTCTCAGCCGCTGCTCCTGCCTGCCACCTGCTACCTTCACTCCGTCGTTGTGGATTTTGACACTTTGGAGCTGTGCCCCGAATAAACTCTTGCCTTGGTCATGGTGTTTTATCACATGAATTAACTGATACAGACACCAGTTGGCAGTTAACACATGAGGTTTTCTTATGATATAGAATTCAGTACTCGTGGTTTGAGCATCAGAGGGATAATCACCTCCCCTTTGAGTTTGCAGACTCCCAGGTGATTCTAGATTGTCAAGTTGATAATTAAAACTAACTACTACAATGTCAAATGTGAAATGTTACACACTAGCTCTGCTCAACAGATTGAGTTAAGAAAATTAGATGGAGCCAGGTGTAGTGGTACATGCTGTTAATCCCAGCACTCAGGAGGCAAAAGCAGGTGGTCTGAGTTTAATGCCAGCCTGGTCCACAGCAACCAGGAGCTCATTCTTCTGGTCTGACCTAGCTTCTTCCCTGACTTGACTTCCAAAAAAGGCCTGGAATAGTTGTACATGACTATACTGGCTGACTTCCACAAGACCAGTGCTTCCTGACCTACTAGCCTCTGATCGTCTTAATACAGAACTTCTCTGGGGAACTCTATTTTTAGCCAAAAGCCTTCTTACTGCTCACCAAAGAGAATTAGAACTTTGTGTCTGACAAGACCATCTTAAGGGAAGAACATTTACTTTGGCTCCTTGTCTGAGGGTGCACCACGGGAGGGAAGGGGAAGTCAGGATCTTATATTTACAGTCAGGAAGCAGAGAGGTGAACACTGCTACACTTTGTCCTTTTGACTTAGTTCAGGACTCCAGACCCAGGGAATGGTTCCATTCAAACACATTCAGGATAGGTCTTCTTATCAGTTAACCTGAACTAGGTAACATAGGTGGTTATTCTGAATCCTCTCAAGTGATAATCAAGCTGCTCAAGCATTTCTTGAGAATGATGATATTTAAGATGAACTAAGCTGAATGTAGTTGTATATGCCTGTAATACCAGCCCTTGAGAAAGTTAGAGACAAAAGAGTCACACAGACCAGCCTGGGCTATGAAGTGAATTTCAAGATACAATCTGAGTTGCATGGTGACACCCTGTATAATCTACATAATTATGTTAACCTTAAAATCAGAATGAAATTAATCTTTTATCAACAAACTTTTTTTAAAAACCTTTTAGGGCCAAACATGTTGGCATGTACTTTTAATCCCAGCACTGAGGAAGACAAAGGCAGGTGGATCTCAGTGAGTTCAAGGATAGACAAGTCTATACATTAACACCATGTCTACAAAAAATCAAAAACCCTTTTTGGGCTGGAATATTGTTTCCCCAATGCTTGCCTAATGAGTGGGCTTGATTACTAAAACAAAAAGCTTTTAATGGAAAAGTTTGCAAGGGGTTCCATGGCGCAGATGCATGATAGGAGCTATCTTAAAACCATATGAAAGAAGAAATTTTACTACATCCTAGGTCCTATGTGCTGAAGCTGACTGCAACTTCAAAACCAGTAGTTGTCTTTATGTTTTCAAAAGTGAGAAAGTAAGTCCAAAATTAGTTACTCCAATTAAAAGCCCTGCACTAAACATTAGACAATCCATAGGTAAAGTGTTCTTTGGATTTACTTAGTGTTTTATGTATATTGTAGCAAGGTGCATGTGAGCCACTGCACAACAGCACACATGGAAGTTATGGAACAACTTTGTGGGATCAGTTTTTTTTTTTTTTTTTTTTTTTAATTTGTTCTTTACATGGCCCCAGGGATTAAAGTCAGATTGCCAGGTTTGTCTGTCTAGTACCTTTGTGCACCAGTCCATCTCACTGTCCCCAACACTAATTCATTGTCTCCAACTTCTCAGCTATGTTGTATGTTTTGCTAGTATTTGAATGCAGTCCTAGAGATGTTTTTAGATAGTGTAAACTTTTACCATCTAAAGTATCTATTTGTAGTCTTTCCCAGTTCCTTTTTTTTGTGTTACTGCTCAATCCCTCAAGTGATAAATAGAAGACTTGACAACATCAATAAAGCTAATAATCCTAATGAAATCCCTCGGGTTCACAAGTTGGCAAGAAATAGGATTCAGCCATACTCACACATGATTAGGCAATTGTCTTCAAACAAAGTTCAGAGATTTTTGTTAGGACCTGAGTAAAGCCTGAAACTCTCCACTGATGGGCTAAATCATACACAGATTAAATTAGTTGAGGCCATGAGTAAAGACTATGGGAATTCCCAGAGCAAACAGCATTGAGAAAAGGACTAATCCAACAGCAAACCTAAATGCCAAGGAGAAGCAACTGTCTTGGTGAGCTATAGTTGCAGGTTTGTTCTCATTCAGCCAACTCGGTCCGGTGCATGCTGGAGGAAAAAGAAATGTGGATGTGAGCCATGATAAAGATACTTTGATGAGGTTCAGAGTTGTAAGCCAGAAAGAGCTTTCTCACCTGATGAGGGTAGGGCACCGTAGTGGTATGGATCCATACCTAGTGATGCTCACAGACATCCCAGAAATGCAGATTCTCTGGCCAATTTAGGAGGTGGGAACATGAGTGGTAGCATCTTAGGATCTATCTGTCTACAAAAGTGACCTACCCAGCACTGAGGATCAGGCACACACCACACCCTTAGAATTCTCAGTATCTAGAGAAGGCTTTTCTTTGGTGTGCAGTATTCTGTTTGCATAAGTGAAAGTGCAATGGCATTGAGAATTGTGCACTTCTATGAAGTGATTTAAGACTGAAATAATTTTTCTACTGCATCTTATTCATTTGTTTAAATCAGGATCTCCCTGTGCTGTCCTAGAACTCAGATTCCTGCCAAAACCTGAATTCTGGAATTGTAGTGGGATTGCGTTCTGTTCCATTGTAAATAATTGTTCCATCTACTGGTTTAATAAAAATGCTGATTGGCTGTAGGCAGACAGGAAGTGTGAGTGGGGCTACCAGACGAAGAAATAAGAACAGAGCAGAGAGGCCAGAGAGATACCGCAGAGACATCATGATGAGCTGCCAGGACACGCACAGGAAAGAAGTTGAAATGCTGAGAAAATATACCAAGTCGCATGGCTAAACAAGATAAGATTCATGGGTTGGTTTAATATTTAAAATTTTTTTTTTGATTTATTTATTTATTATGCATACAGTTTTACAGAAGAGGGCGCCAGACCTCATCATAGATGGTTGTGAGCCACCATGTGGTTTTTGCTGGGAATTGAACTCAGGACCTCTGGAAGAACAGTCAGTGCTCTTAACCTCTGAGCCATCTCTCCAGCCCCGGGTTGGTTTAATATTAAAGAGCAGCAAGTTATATGCCTAGGCCCCAGGTCAATCAGCAAAGAGAGTGTAAATTAACATAAATGTCTGTGTGATTCTGTGGGTCTGGACCACAGGCTGAACAGTCCAGAAACCTACTACTAAATAGAATAGCAGGTGTATGCCACCAGATTAGGCTTTTGCTGCATTTTAAAACAGACGAAGATTTTTTTCAAGATGCTAGAGAAAAGTAGTTTACATATTTTTGTTGTTTTTTTTGCGGGGGGTGAGGTGACAGGGTTTCTCTGTGTAACAGACTTGCTGTCATGTAACTACTTTGTAGACTAGGCTGATCTCAAACTCACAGATACGCACCTGCCTCTGCCTCCTAAGTGTCAAGATTAAAGGTGTGTGCCCCATACCAGGCTAACAGTTTATATCTTTATTAGAGAATAATTTAGAGGCCAGCAAGATGGCTCTTTGGTTAAAAACACTTTCAGACAGGCCTATCAATTTGAGTTTTATCCCTGGGACCCAAATTACGGAAGATGAGAACTGGCTCCTAGAATTCTCTGTATCCGAACATGTAGCATACTCAAGAGGATGTATATTTACAGAGCGGGCTGGAGAGCTGGCTCAGTGGGTAAGAATACTTGCTGTTCTTCCAGAGGACACAAATTTAGTTCCTAACACCTAATAACTGGCAGCTCAAAACTACCTTTAACTCCAGCTCCACAAGATTCAATACCCTATTCTAGCCTGCTTACACGCTCACACACACACACACACACCAAATAAGTAAATGAATAAGATTTCTTTTTTTAAAAGAGTGATTTATCTGATGTAGTTGGCACATTGGCTCACACTTTTAATCCCAGCTCTCAGGTGGCAGAGGCAGACATCAGTTTGAGGCCAACATGCTCTACATAGCTCCAGGATAGTCAGAGATCTGTAGAGAGACCCTCTCTCCAAATGAACACATGCATGCATGAATAATTTACACTGGAAGTGAAGATTGGTGGTAGGATCCTTGCCTAGCGTGTGCAAAGCCTTTAGGTTAATCACTACTACTTTCAGTTAAATAGTTAATTCAACCCTTGCAGCACATGATCTGTATCCCTACACCTGTTGTGTCCCACTGCTTCTCTGATCTCACCTAAACCCCTCCAATCCATCACTCTCCAGCTTCCTGCTCATATGCACCCTGAATGTCTGTGCACCAGGACTCTTGTACTCATGCACTCTCTTGATCTGGATGATACTCTTTGTACCCAGCATCCATCCCTGATTCTCAACACACATGCATCCTCCTCCAGGTCTCTGTTCAAATGTCACTTTGCCTGTGAAGCCTTCCCTGACATTACTATGTTACCTCTTAATCTTTTATTTTTCTCTAAAGCGTTTTGCAACATTGAGGAATCCTCATTGTTAGTATTTCGCACCTGAAAGAACTGGCCATCATGCTGCCAAGGGAGCCGTATTAGGTTTATTAAGGGAGGGGGGGGGAAGAGTAGGGCAGGAGGCAGAGAAAAAGAAAAAGTCTCCCATGTGGTTGGGGATTTTAAAGGTAGGCACGCCTACATCAGAGGCTCTTTGGAGCCCCTGCAGGCAGGGGCGTGGCCACAGCAATGTAACAACCTAACACCCATGAGGGCTGTAGCTCCATCTGCTTTTAACTGATGTGCTGCTCTACCACCAGAATTTTACCCACAGCACACTCAATAATGAATAGTCTTCTTTTGATATTTCATTCACTCATTAGTTCACCCAACACTGAGCCCTATTAGGTATACAGCAGTACCAAATAGCAAAGAATCAAAGATCAGTAGGCCCTTAGTAAAGTCTTGCTTTGAGGAAAAGGTTAATAAGCAAAGCTAGCTTAAAATACAGGGTAGTGGCCTTTATAGCTATGACTGGAGATCCAGGAGAGCTTTGTGGAGATGCATGTAATTATGACTTGCTGCTACATTCTTAATGGCTTCTCCTTGTTAAGCAAATGAATATAGTATCATTAATGCTATTAATGTTTATAGTAAGTACTGATGTAACTTTTGGGGATAAGAAAGCAGATTCAGAAAGGACCAAGATCATAGAATGAACTCACACTTGATGAATCTTAAATTCAAACATGGTTCTTTCTGGAACTAGCCCAATGCTGGGCAGACAAAAAGGACTGTTAAAATCACAGACCAGATGCTGCTTCTGTTATCTACAGCTCTGTCTGCATCCCCATGATGATTCTGGGATCCCTGTTGGTAACAGACTGAGAGCCTAAAGGTCTGTAAACAGACTCCTGAATACCTGGATGTCACTTCCCCAAGTTTATAGACAGAGCAAACTGGTATGGTAGTACATGCCTATTAATCCCATCACTGAGACTGAGGCAGAATGATCATGAGTTTGAAGTTTGAAGCCAGCCTGGACTACATAGCAGGATCTCCACCCACCCACCCACCCACACACAATCACACAGGGAACAAGACTGCTTCTACTCAGTTTTAGTCCCATCACATGCATTTATCATGTCATGCTGAGGCTAAGGACACATGTGGCAAACTGAACAGATGAGGTCACCATTTTTCATAGCAATCTACAATTTGAAACATTCCATTCTAGAGGGAAGTTCATTAAGAATCAACAAAAACTCAAAAGCCTCAGGAAGTTTCTAAAATTGACCAGACACACAAGGTCCCTCTATAACATCATATAAACAATGACCTCTCAAATCAGCCCAGCTACCTAGAAAGACTCAGTCAACCTGTTAATCTGTCTGCAAGTCCCACAGAGAGCTTCAGGATTCCTTCTTTCCCAAGTCATCACTGGAGTGGGCTTTCGGCAATTCATCTGCCTTTAAAAACATGTTTCTGTAAGTAACCCCATACCCACACTCCTGTAAGTTATCTCAATAAACTTATTGGCTCACTTTAAACTTTGATGGCATTCCTACTTTAATCTGTTGTAAATTTTTTTATCAGCCTACAACTGTGTGTGTTGGTTTGGGGGAGATGAGTGTAGGCCAAAAGTTAATCTCTCGGCTCTTCTTCAGTTGCTCTCCTATTTTATTCTCTGAGACAGAGACTCAGTCCAATCCAGAGCTTGTCAATGGAACCAGTCTCATTAGGCAGCTTGCTTTGAGAATCCTGTCACAAGACTGGAATTCCAGGAAGATACCATGCCACCCAACATTTATGTGGGTTCAGTGGCAAGCACTTTAATTGCTGAGTCATTTCTGTAACTCATAACTATGCCTCTAATTGCTTTTCTCTTAACTCGCTCTTACTGTCATATTGGGCTTCTAGTTGTGCTTTGGTGTATAGAACAAACTAACTCCATGGTTGAAACAGGAGATTGACCAGATCATTGGAATAGATAGACTAGGTTTGACTGAGTCTCTGCCTCTGTGGATAAAATAGGAGAGTAACTAAATAGTAATAACTAAGGGATCCTTGGTTAGGATAGTATCTCTGAGAAGGGAAGTAGGGTGACAGGAATGATCTTTAGAGCTTGGTCCCTATGCATCTGTTAGAGTCGAAGAACAAAGAAGCTGGGCTTGAGTGAGCTGGGTGACAACTGTCTTTTAACTGGAATTCAGTGTGTGTGTGTGTGTGTGTGTGTGTGTGTGTGTGTGTGTGTGTGTGTGGTGGGGCGGGAGAAAGAGATGAAGAGTAAGGTCAACTTAAGGGTCTGTTTCTTGCTAAGCAAAGAGCTGCCCAGCACTAATCTGCACTGGACGGCTGGAGCTCTGGGGAGAGTCACAGAAACTGAAGAACCTTCTTGGAATTTGTTTCAGTTGCTGCCCACGAAAAGGCAATAGGCTGGACATATGTACCTTGGGAGTCTTAGACAAGAGAACATCAGCTGTGGATGCATAGACTCATTGTGGCACTGAGAGTTTTGGACTGATATTGAGTTATGCTTTGTTATGAAATTGTCACATAAATATTATTTAAAAACTTTATGTTTTTGACATTTTCTTAGCTTTTTGTTGTTATCTAGGGATTGGGAATTCATATACTATATAGATTAGTATATGAAATACTTAGCACAAATGCTTGAGGACTTAATTCTGGATTTTGGATTGACTCTTGATTCTGAAGGTTAGATTCTACACCCATATAAAAGTTTGACATGGGCCTTCAAGATGACTGCAGATAAAGGTGCTTTCCACCAGGCTTGACAAACTGAAGGATCCACACAGTGGATAAAGAACCATGAGTTATCCTCCCACCCCCACATACCCACACAGAGACATACAGACACACATAGACACTCAGAGACACATAGACACACAGACACACAAAGAGACACATACACACACAGAGAGACACAGAGACACATAGACACACAGACACACAGAGACATATAGACATACAGACACACAAAGAGACACATACACACACAGAGGGACACAGAGACACATAGACACACAGACACACAGAGACATATAGACATACAGACACACAAAGAGACACATGCACACACAGACACACACAGAGAGACACACACAGAGAGACACATGGAGACACATACTCACACAAAGAGACACATACACACAGACATACACGGGGAGAGAGAGAGAGGGAAAGAGAGATAATAAAGACTTAAAGTTTATTTATTTTTTTTCCAAAAACTTTATTTATTTATTTATCTGCCTTGGTGTTTGCCTGGAACTGGAACTACAGACAGTTGTTAGCTGCCATGTGGGTGCTGGGAATCGAACCCGGGTCCTCTGGAAGAGCAGACGATGCTCTTAACCGCTGAGCCATCTCTCCAGCCCCTTAAAGTTTATTTTTAAGTAAAGTGTAGTTGTGTATGTCTAAAGACCCAGAACTGGGTAGGCAATGGCAGAAAGGTCTAGGGCTCATTGGTCAGTCAGAGTTAGTGAGAGACTTTATCCCAAAACATAAGGTGGAGAGCAACTGAGGAAGACATCACCCTCCACCTCTGGTCTCCATGTGCACATGCACATACCCAGACTCCAACACAGACCATGCACACAAGCAACCTATATACACACAAACAACCCATATACACACAAACAACCCATATACACACAAGCAACCTATATACACACAACCTATATACACACAAGCAACCTATATACACACAAACAACCCATATACACACAAGCAACCTATACACACAAACAACCTATACACACAAACAACCTATATACACACAAACAACCCATATACACAAACAACCTATACACACAAACAACCTATACACACACAAACAACCTATACACACACAAACAACCTATATACACACAAGCAACCTATATACAAACAACCTATATACACAACCTATACACACACAAGCAACCTATATACACACAAACAACCTATATATACACAAACAACCTATATACACATGAACAAGCCATATACACACAAACAACCTATATACACACAACCTATACACACACAAGCAACCTATATACACACAACCTATACTCACACAACCTATACACACACAAGCAACCTATATACACACAAACAACCCATATATACACAAACAACCTATATACACACGAACAACCCATATACACACAAGCAACCTATACACACACAAGCAACCTATATATACACAAACAACCTATATACACAAACAACCTATATACACACAAACAACCTATATACACAAACAACCTATACACACACAACCTATACACACAAACAACCTATATATACACAAACAACCTATACACACACAAGCAACCTATATACACACAAACAACCTATATACACACAAACAACCTATATACACAAACAACCTATATACACACAACCTATACACATAAGCAACCTATATACACACAAACAACCTATATACACACAAACAACCTATATACACACAAGCAACCTATATACACACAAGCAACCTATACACGCACAAACAACCGGTATACACACAAACAACCTGTATACACACAAACAACCTATACACACACAAGCAACCTTTATACAAACAAAACAAGTTTTCTGAAGAAATGAGGGATCCATTAGCATTTTCTTCTATCAATATCTGAGTCAATGGCAGCAGCTACTTCAGTGAAGAGGGCTTCTCTGCTTCCTTTACATTGGTTATTTTTCCATTTTCTAGTGTCTTCCACATCAAGTGTTAAGTTACAGCTAAATGATTTTCTTATTTATGAAATCTAATTGGAAACTCAGATATACCTATTCTAGCCCACTGTCCTCAGCACACAGCATACACCAGGGACCACATGTTCAGATGAAATCCAACCAACGTCCATATTGCTGCCTCTGCCAGAGTCTATCATTGGCAGCCAGCACAGAGCTTGCTGTTGGTGAGAATTTGGGTTTTTTTTTCCATGCACCCATGTCTACAAAGGCAGTATCTCCACACAGCACCAGGCAGGACTTAGCTCTGGTCAGTTGGCATCCTTGTCCTTCTCTCCTTGGTCAGCAGTACCCTTGGCTTTGGTAGAAGTAATTAGTTAACTTTACTTGTTGTTTTGACAGAGTACCCGAGGAGGAAAGATTTGTTCTGGTTTCCAGTTCCAGGATTCTTTCCATCATGGTAGGGGAGGTAGGAACAGCAGGAGCAGAAGTGGTCACAATGCATTTGCAGCCCAAAAATGACAAAAACAGTCAAGACTTCAGGGTGAAACCACAAACCCTCAAGATCACTCTTCCCCCCACTGACCTCTTCCTCCAGCAAGGTTTCACCTCCTGAAGTTCTATAGCCTTCCCAAACAGCACTGCCAGCTGGGGACCAAGTGTTTGTGAAGAGAGTAAACTTAGCTCAAGAAACTCCATTTTGCATTATAAAGGTAAAATAAAGTTCAGTTTCACATTCCTGGCGGGGGGCTTTCCAAGTTCCAAGAAAGAAAAAGCTAAACCCTATCTAAGGACATCTGGATGATCCAACCCTAAGGCAGGAAAACGCCTACCTGACCCAGGTGGGGTCCAGGAATGTTAAGCTGTGGAAAGTCCCTAAGCACAGCCAATCAGCAGCACTCTTTGCACCCAAGTAACTCTGCCTTGTGGTTTTTGTCTTTAAGAAGTTTGTGTAATTTAGGGTGGGCAGTTCTTTTCCTTGCTTGGAAGGCAAGGAAGGTGCTTGGAATGAGCTCCCTGCCTGGTTTGTATCACGCTGACAATAAACCTTGCTGTTGCATTCCAGACATCTCTGTCTCTGGTGGTCTCTCTGGGGATCGAGCTTCAGGTAGAACATTCAAACACATGGACCTGCTTCACATTCAGTCTTCAGTAGGAAGGCAGTGGGGAAGAACGAGTTTGTTTCAGAGGATGTTCTGCCATAAGCAGAGCAGGACCATGGCGCCATTGCAGTGGAGGAGAGAATGAGTGCCCTTTGACCTGGAGCCCACCTTAGGCTTGGATGGCTGGCCAGGAGCTCTAGCGATCTGCCTGTCTTAATTTCCCCAGCACAGTGATAACAAGTACACACTCCCACCATGTCTGGCTTCTAGAGAAGGCAAACAATTTAATAACTGTGTCATCTTTCCATTCTCATCCCTCTTAAAATATAAAAAAAGCATTGAAACTAATGTCCATGCTAGTATATATTTGCTATTCTAAAGGCCATTTCAAAGTTTGTTAGCAAGAACATCTAACAGCAAGATTGTGTCCCACAACACTTAAAAGACTTTTCTAACAGTCTTGGAAACGGGCCAGAGTAAACATCATTCTGCTAACAGGGTAGAGGGACTAGCTGGAGAAGCAGTATTACCTGTAAACATGAGATACTCAATACTAAGCAGTTCTTGTCTGCAGAAACAATATGTCACTTTTACCTCATGTCAACTTGGCTTTCTCTTGAGGTAAACACGGGCTTAAGAGAAAAGCTAGATATGGGTAGAAAAAAAGTGAGGTGAGGTTATTTTAATAGAATTAACTCCCTGTACATGATAACTTGCTGTCCTACAAAGTTTAATGTGTTTAGAAAGAAAGATGGAAAATGGGTCAGTGGTCAAGTATGGGCTTAGTATCACAGTTCCTGGTCCTGATCCAAAGTGACAATAAAAGTCACATGCAGTGATAGCTGAAGCCTGGCAAGAAGAGAATAAGTCGGGTGTACAGACTTCCGGGGCAGTGTATGGAATGCTGGGTACTTCCTGGTAGGAGAGAGTAGCCAGTGCTCTACAAGGTATTTACACTGTGTATATGAAAAGTCCCTTTCTGTAATTTAGAGGGAAGGTAATGATTTATCAAACTCTCTGTGTGTGTCTTTATCAGTTGCCTGTATCAGTTTATTATCATCATAATAGCACAGAAGCAAAACCAACCAAACAAACCAAACCAAAACAACAACAAAAATGACTGGTATTGGAATTCCTAATCTGGCACCAATAAAACTCAAGCAGCTAGGTACACCTACTAGGGATTATTTTATTTTTTGATTGGATCATTCCTTGGAGAAGGCCCACCCTAAATCTGAACCACACCTTCTGGCACATAAAAGGACAAGGAAGAAGAAAGCTTTGCTTTTTGCCTGCTTGCCCTCGCTCTGGCAGCTTCATCCATCCTGCTGCTGAGGCATTCCTTTGCTGGTGTTAGAACCCACTGTTTCAGGATTTTAATAGACCCTAAAGACCAGTAGCTTTCTAGGAATAATCTGAGACAACAGCACCAGATTGGGATGATTTAGACATCCAGTCTCATGGATAGACCATATTCTCAGGCTTTCTGTCAGGAGACACCATTGTTGGACTTCACAGATCACAGCTTGCAAGCTCTCGGAAACCTGACTAAAACACTATATATTGCATTTAAATTCAGTTTTAATAACTAGTTTATAAACAAGCAGTCATACTGATCTACTTTAAAACACTCATTGGTAATGTGTTTGAATTATAAAGGGTATTTCAAGTGTTAAGGGGAAACAGAAATTCTGTACTGCCTGGGATGCGCAGTAAAAGAATCTTTCCTCATGAGGAAGATTGCACCAGACTTCTCACTGATAATTTGTTTTTTTGTTTGTTTGTTTTTCTTTTTGAGATAGGATTACAGTATCTAGCCCTGCTTGGCTTGGAACTCACAATGTAGACAAGACCAGCCTGGAATTCACAGAGATCCTTCTGCCTCTGCCTCCTAAGTGCTGGGGTTAAAGTGTGCACTCCAACACCCAGCCAGACTGACAATTCATATTTGAAAACTGACAGTTGAACTGTTCACATAACTTT
The DNA here is from genome assembly GCA_004025045.1 of Sigmodon hispidus. Taxonomy (NCBI): domain Eukaryota; kingdom Metazoa; phylum Chordata; class Mammalia; order Rodentia; family Cricetidae; genus Sigmodon; species Sigmodon hispidus. The sequence continues at coordinate 139,946 of PVIH01004201.1, forward strand.
CATTTTGTCCTAGTTTTAGCTACCTTCATCTGGTGTGGCACCCTACTGCTCTCCAGCCCAGATTTAGCACACCGGGCTGAGCAGAGCATTCTCATGCAGCCATACCTGTAGCTTCAGGAAACCCACCATTTTACAACATAAAACAAACTCTTAATTACATCTATTTTGTGCAGTGCTGGGGATGAAATTTAGGGCTTTGTACTGCTGGGTGTGGTGATGAATGCTCTAGAGCATGAGACAAAATGAAAGTTATGTCAACAGTTTGACTGTCAGTTTTCACAACAAACTGAAGTCAGCAAAAGAACGTGTGCAAGGTCACATCAGCAATGAAAGCATTTAATTTGTCAGTGTCTTGATAGCACTAATAAATTCCATTGGAAACTGGGCAGTGTAGGCTCACAACCTTAATCCCAGCATTTGGGAGGCAGGGGCAGGAGTGATGGTGCTTATTGGCCAGTCAGCCCAGCCAAATATTCAATGAGAGATCCTGTCCTAAAAAAAATGTGGAAGGCAATTAAGAAATGTGCTTGAGGGGGCTGGAGAGATGGCTCAGCGGTTAAGAGCACCATCTGCTCTTCCAGAGGACCTGGGTTCGATTCCCAGCACCCACATGGCAGCTAACAACTGTCTGTAGTTCCAGTTCCAGGCAAACACCAAGGCAAATAAATAAATAAATAAATAAAGTTTAAAAAAAAAAAAAAAAAAGAAAGAAAGAAATGCACTTGAGTGAGTTGTCTTTAAAAGTGGTGGTGACACACACCTTTAGTCCCAGCACCCAGGCAACAGAGGCAGGTAAATCAGAGTTCAAGGCTAGCCTGGTCTACAGAGTGAGTTCTAGGGATAGCCAGGGCTACACAGAGAAACTCTGTCTTAAAAAACAAACAAATAAATAAATAAATTCCACTGGGTAACTAATTTAGAGCATTTGGTCTTTTATTCATATATATTAGTTATACATAACTGGTTTTATGGCATTTCATTTATGCTCATATATGTATGCGATGTGTTTGATCATATTCACCTCCTTCATTTATCCTTTTTACACTCTGCCCTTCTAGTCTCACTCCCATTGTCATGACTGACCCACACCCAAGGCATCTTGACGGAAGGAAGTGCTCTGAGTTGCAGTCCATCCCTGGAAATCAGGATAGGAACTGAATTGGAAGCCATGAAAGAATCTGCTTAGTAGTTGGCTCACTGGCTTATGCTCAACCAGCTTTCTTTTTTTTTAAACTTTATTTATTTATTTGCCTTGGTCTTTGCCTGGAACTGGAACTACAGACAGTTGTTAGCTGCCATGTGGGTGCTGGGAATCGAACCCGGGTCCTCTGGAAGAGCAGACGGTGCTCTTAACCGCTGAGCCATCTCTCCAGCCCCTCAACCAGCTTTCTTAATCAACCTAGGCATGCCTGCTTAGGAGCACATATGGTAGGCTTGGCCTTCCCATGCTCAGTCACCAATCAAAACATGACCACAGGCCAATGTGACCAAGCATTGGTCAACTGATGATCCCTCTTCCCAGATGCCTCCATGTGTCAGGTTGACAATAAAAGCTAACTAGGACAGCTGCCTGCCCCTTCCCACACCATCCATCTTCTCAGCTAATTCTGGGGGGGGGGTTGTTAGTATTTTGTGTGTGGAAGAACTCTCTAGCACGCTGCCAAGAGCCATATTAGATTTATTAAAGGAATGGGTGGGGGAGGGGAAAGGAAGAGGGGGTAGAGAGTAGAGAAGAAGGAAAAGAGGAGGTCTCCCACAAGGTCGGGGTCTTTTAAAGGGAAATCATACACACCCTAGATCTGGGTGCCAGAGGCCTGGCAAAGCCTTCGCAGGCAGGGCCAGAGCCTCTGCAGGCGGGGGCATGGCCGCAACAATCTAACAGGGGTGACGTAATGGGTGTTGTTAGGGTTTTTTGTCTGAGCTTTGGTAAGGGGTTATATAGGAGTGCTGGGAGCCAAAGCCTAACTTAGCCAAATTTTATAAGTTAGCTCCTGCAGCTAGCCATTTGCCAGCAGTCTATACCCTAGATAGCCAATTACCAGAAGACTACACCCCTTATTGTTTTAAGCTAAACCATCACTCCAGGCTTTCTCTTTGACCTTCTCAGATCAGCAGGTGACATCCTCCAGGCCCTCGACTGATAACAGATAGATTTCCATATCATTCTACCCTGTCTGTTACTTCCCCTCACAGGCTTGCCACCTTCTTTTGAATATCCCACCCCTTTCCTCCCAGCTACCTGCATGACAGAGATTCTGTATAAATATTGGCTGAAACAATAAAGCTTCAGGGGACTTGATCAGAGATCTTTGTCTTGTCCTTCCGTTCTTTGTGTTCCTGCCTTCCATTTGTTTCATTCCCAGGTTCAGGTCCACCCTGAAGACCCTGCTGGCAGGGGCATAGGAGCATTGAGCATTGGCATCTTACCAGCGGCTACACCACTGAAGAAAAAGTCTTTCCTCCCACAGCAGCATTTAAAACTATCTTCATTAGGAGTGGGGCCTTGTGAGTCCCTTCCCCCCGTGTCGTCAGATTTTGGTATATGATGGTACATGCCTTTAATCCTAGTACCTGGGAGGCAGAAGGAGGCAGATCTCGATGAGTTCAAGATAGCAGTGGTCTATAGGACTAGTTCCAGCACAACCAGGGCATCTCAGAGAAACCTTGTCTCAAAAAACAAGGGGGAAGAAAAGGCGCCATCCATGTCGTGGCTGGAAGACTGCATTCTACAACATCCTACTGCTTTTTTAGATCTCTTTTCTTTTCTGCCCCTTCTGATGGTCCCTGAGCTGCGGAGGGGTGGTATGGATGTCTCATTTATGGCTGAGCAGACAGTACCTTATTATTTTGACCAATCAAAGTTTGAACTTAAGAATTTTAACTCCTTTTCCTCATGTATCATTGATGTTGCTGAGAAGATCAAGGTTGTGCAGAGGTAAGAAGTTGGGTCAGCCACAGGCATGTGCTGTTCCAGAAACCACAGTGAATGTTTGCTTAGACTGCTTTCAAAACACTCCACGAAGCTGAAAGTACAAATCTGTGTGTTTATTTGGTAGCTTTGCTCATGGAGTGATAAGCACACTGGTCATTACCAGCAGCACATTGCTTCATGCCTAAACACCAACATTCTGTTCCACAAATGGTCCAGGGTCATGTAAAGTGGTACTGTTGCCAGACTCATGCTGGAATAAGAGGTCCAGTACCAACGAGAGTGGGAAAGAGATCTCATGGTGTTCCTAAGCCAGGATAGAGCTTGGAAGGCTTTGGTCCCGGAGCCAGTTTGTATCTTCATTTTACACTCAAACCGTAAGGTGAGGTGGACAAACAAGTAAGACTTTACAGAAGTGTATGTGGCAGTCACAGGTTGTTAAGGGCAATGACCTTTCAGCTGTTTCTCGGTCATTCTGTTCCAGGCATCGAGTGAAGTCATGCTTGGTAAATAGGCAAAGCAAGCGGTGCTTCAAGTAAATCACCAAATACATCAATAAACCAGCAGCTAATGATTGATCCTCTCTACTTTATTCTATTTCAGTATAAGCAAACACTTTAAAAACAGCGAAGGTTTCAGGGTTGGTTTGTTGTTGATACCACATTCAGTTGTTTGTGACAGAGCCTCACTGTGTAACTTTGACTAGCCTAGAACTCACTCTGTAGACCAGGCTGGCCTCAGACTCTCAGAGATTCTCCTGCCTCTGCCTCCCAAATGCTGCCATTAAAGATGTATATCAATATACCTGGGTAACAACAAAATTTCTTTTTTTTTTTTTTAATATTTATTTATTTATTATGTATACAGTGTACAGAAGAGGGTACTAGATCTCATTATAGATGGTTGTGAGCCACCACGTGGTTGCTGGGAATTGAACTCAGGAACTTTGGAAGAACAGTCAGTGCTCTTAACCTCTGAGCCATCTCTCCAGCCCACAACAAAATTTCTTAACACAATGTGTTGTCTATGGAAAAGCACTCCCCTTTCTAGAGTGTGTAAAAATACTCTCTTTACAAGAAGCCAAATGTCTAAAAACAAGAGGAATGTGCTTTTTGTATCATTCTTTTGGTAAATAGATAAACTTCAGAAAAGGGATTAAAAAAATTCCAGCCAAAAATGTATATGATTACATTGGTATTTTCTCACCTTTTATGGCTGTTGCCTGATGCTTTGGTTTCCTGTAACTTGGGCATCTATTCTCCTTTGGAATGGTAGCCAGGGATCATTACATAAAATATCAATAAATGAGAACTTCTGAGTTCTAGAAACCAACATGTCCTTGTGGTATAGTATAAGCCCAACCTTTTCAGAATCTATACCTGGACACTTGTAGCTATATAAATCATAGTACAAACTGACATATCCTATAATAAAGTTGAGTTTCCTCAAGGTCTTATTTTCCATCAAATCTAATGTATTAGCTACTTAGTGTGGTGAGCAGGTCATTTATGGGGTACAGCTGGACTGTCTGTGAAAAAAGTGAGAGAAAGAGGCAGCAGGAGGCTCCTTTGGGCAGAAGAGGTGGCTGGGTGGCTGTGCAGCTGGGTGGCTGGGTAGCTGGGTGGCTGGATGGCAGAAGTTTGGATGTCAGTTCCACTGGGAAGCAGTGGGTTGGGAGAATGAACAGGCTGCTTCCTGTTGTGGAAAATTTGTTTAATGATGCAAAGATGTGTTGCATTCTTTTATGTTGCATTTGTTTAATTGTGAAGCTGTGTTACTGTGCCTGTCTAAAAAACCTGATTGGTCTAATAAAGAGATGAATTGCCAACAGCTGGGGAGGAGAGAGACATAGGCAGGGCTACCAGGCAGAGGGGATAAATAGGAGGAGAAATCTAGGTTTGGGAAAAGAGGAAGGAGAGGAGAATGGCAGGACCATTCAGCCACCCAGCCAACCAGCCACCCAGCCATTCAGCCACTCAGCCACCCAGCCAC
>PVIH01004202.1:0-32171 GCA_004025045.1 Sigmodon hispidus
ATTGAAGAAAGAAATTGAAGAGGATATCAGAAAATGGAAAGCTCTCCCATGTTCCTGGATTGGTAGGATCAACATAGTAAAAATGGCAATTCTACCAAAGGCAATCTACAGATTCAATGCACTGCCTATCAAAATCCCAACATAATATTTTTTGGACCTTGAAAGAACAATACTCAATTTCATTTGGAATAACAGGAAAGCCAGGATTGCCAAAACAATTTTACTGAGCAAAAGAACATCAGGAGGTATCACCATCCCTGACTTCAAGCTATACTATGGAGCTACAGTAATAAAAACATCCGGATACTGGCATAAAAACAAATTTGTGGATCAATGTAATGGAACTGAAGGTCCAAACATTAGCCTAAAAACCTATGAACACCTCATCTTTGGCAAAGAGTCACAAAATACTCAGTGGAGAAATGATAGTATCTTTAACAAATGATGATGGCATAGCTGGATGGAAGTGTGTAGAAAAATGCAAATAGATCCAAGCCTATTACCATGCACAAAACTGGGGATGAGGAGTTGTGGAGAAGAAAAATGACAAGATGTAGTGGAAGGGGGAAGGGACCTTGAATAAGGATATACAGGGATGGAAAAAAATTTTCAGAGGGAAAGCTGAATACAAAGTAAATATATGTGTAGCAATCTTAAAAAAAGGGGGGGATATAAAATTAGACCCCCAGGAAATTCTGAGAATTATCAGATCTTACTTTGAAAATCTATACTCAACAAAAAATGAAAAACTAGAAGAAATGGACAGCGTTTTGGACAGGTACCATTTACCAAAGTTAAAGGAATAACAGATTAATTACTTTAAGAGACCTATAACACTAAAGGAAATTAAAACTCTCACTAAAATCTGCCCAAGTATAAAATGGCTAGGTCCAGATGGTTTCAGTGCAGATTTCCACCAGACATTCAATGAAGAATTACTGCCATTACTCCTCAAACTGTTTCACACAGTTGAAACTGAAAGAATATTGCCAAATTCCTTTTATGAGGCCACAATTATCATAATACCAAAGCCACTCAAAGACTCAACAAAGAAAGAGAATTAAAGACCAATTTCCCCAATGATTATTGATGCTGACATTCTCAACAAAATTTTGGAAAACCGTATGCAACAATATATATATAAAAAAAAATCATCTACCACGATCATGATCATGTAGGCTTCATCCCAAAATGTAGGGATGGTACAACATACAGAAAACCATAAATGTCATCCATCATATAAACAAACTGAAGAAAAAAACACATGATCATATCCTTAGATTTGGAAAAACCCTTTGAAAACATCCAACACTCCTTTATGAAAAAAGTCCTGTAGAGATCAGGAAAACAGGCAAAACATATAAATATAATAAGGGTGATTTATACGAAGCCCACAGACAACATCAAACTTAATGTAGGAAAACTCAAAGCAATCCCACTAAAATCAGGAACAGAAAAAAATGTCCTTTCTCCCCTTATCTATTCAATATAGTTCTCAAAGTTTTGCTTAAATAATAAGAGAACAAAAGGAGATTTAGGGGATATCAATTGGAAAAGAAGAAGTGAAACTATCTCTATTTGCAGATGATTGGATTGTATACACAAGTGACAAAAAAAATTCTGCCAGGGAGATTCTACAGGTGATAAATACCTTCAGGAATGTAGCAGGATACAAGATTAACTTAAAAAAATCAGTAGCCCTCCCATACACTGAAGATAAAAGAGCTGAAAAAGATATAAGAGAAACATCAACCTTTATAATAGCTGCAAATAGCAGTAAAAACCTTGGAGTAACTATAACCAAAGAAGTAACAGACCTATATGACAAAAACTTCAAATCGCTGATGAAAGAAATTCAAGAGGATATCAGAAAATGGAAAGCTCTCCAATGTTCTTGGATAGGTAGGATCAAGATAGTAACAATGGCAATTTTGCCAAAAGCATTCTACAGATTCAATGCACTGCCCATCAAAATTCCAACACATTTTTTACAGATCTTGAAAGAGCAATACTCAACTTTATTTGGAATAACAGGAAAGCCAGGATTGCCAAAACAATTTTACTCAACAAAAGAACCCAGGAGGCATTACCATCCCTGACTTCAAGTTATACTATAGAGCTACAGTAATAAAAACATCCTGGTACTGGCATAAAAACAGATTTGTGGATCAATGGAATGGAACTGATGGTCCAAACATTAACCTGAAAACCTATGAACACCTCATCTTTGGCAAAGAGTCACAAAATACTCAGTGGAGAAAAGATAGTATCTTTAACAAATGATGATGGCATAGCTGGATTTAGTGTAGAAAAATGCAAATAGATCCAAGCCTATTACCATGCACAAAACTCAAATCCAAGTGGATCAAAGACCTCAACATAAACCCAGCCACACTGTCCTTGATAGAATAGAAAGTAGGAAATACCCTCCAATGAATTGGCATAGGTGACTATTTCATAAATATAAACCAGTAGCACAGATAATAAGAACAACAATCAATATGTGGGGACTCCTGAAGCTTCTGTAAAGCCAAGGACACAGTCAATAGTACAAAATGACAGCCTACAGACTGGAAAAAGATTTTCACCATCCCTACAAGTGACAGAGGACTGATGTCTAAAATATATAGAGAACTAAAGAAACTAGAGCCCAGATCCTTGAGTTACTAAATCAAAAAATGGGGTTCAGAACTAAAAAGGGAATTCTCAGCAGAAGAATTATGAATGGCTAAAGGCACTTGAAATAGTGCTCAACATCTTTAGCCATCAGAGAAATGCAAATCAAAACAACCCTGAGATACCACCTGACACTTCTCAGATTGGCTAAGATAAAATACTCAGATGACATCCTATGTTGGAGAGGCTGTAGAGCAAGGGAAACACTCTGCCATTGTTGGTAGGAGTATAAGCCTGTTCAACCACTCTTCAATGCAGTATGGTGGTTTCTCAGAAAACTGGGAATCCATCTCCTCAAGGATCCAGCAATACCACTTCTGGGTGTATACTCTAAAGGTGCACATTTGCACTGCAAAGGCATTAGCTCAACTATGTTCATAGCAGCATTATTCATAATACCAAGAACCTAGAAACAACCTAGATGCCCCTCAAATGAAGAAGGGGTTGTACATCTACACAATGGAATAATACCCAGCAGTAAGAAAAAAATGATATCCTAAAATTTGAAGGCAAATAGATGGATTTGGAGAATACCACAAACACAGAAAGATAAGCAGGGGATGTACTCTCTCATTAGTGAACTTTAAACAAAAAAGCAAAAAGTAAAGCATGTCCAAGCTGCAAACTACAACCACTGAACAGCTTGGGATCTGAAATATCTTGGACAGCCACCTTGGAGTCCACACCTTCCAGAGGAACACCTGACCCAGTCTTGATGTTAGGTTGAGGAAAGCAGATCTGCCTAGAATGCATGTTGAACTAAGCCTCATTGGAACCTTGGGACCTCCTGCCCTTGCTGGGGAGGAGATAAAGTGATGTGGAGAAGAGAGAGTGACTAGAAGGGATGGGAGGGGGAAGGGAGTTTTAACAAGGGTGTACTTGGATAAAAAAAAATTACTTCATTCATATTAAAAAAAAAAAGGAGTGGAATATTTTTTGTGAATATTTACCAAATATAAATCATATTGTATTTTACAGAAAGTAACCAATAAATTCAAAGCCAGAAAGTAATTAAAGAAATTTATAAACAGTGCTGGAAATAAAAGAAAACAAATACTAAAGGTAAAAAAATAGAAGTCCCAATGTTAAAGTGCTTATTCAAATAGGAAGAGGAAGTTCACTACCACAATTCAAGCCAAATTTGAAGTAACCTTGATTTTTTTTTTTAAAATAGGGTACATAAAAGAGCTAGACAGTGAATCCTTCATAAATTGAGTTAAAGCGACCAGCTCAGAATATACCTCTTGGGCCTCTTTAATGGAGTAAAGTCATGAATAATTTTACAGACTGGAAACAATGATACAAAAAGGAAATGCAAAAAAAGTCAAAATTTTACAAACAACATGAAGTAACCATGTAATTAGGAAGGTTTCAGAGAAAGACATGGTATTCTCACAAACAAGTCAAGGTCATGGGTTGTGGCTGGTCATGTTCCAGAAAACAGGATTGTTCTTGGACCTATTAGTACTGTAAGCAGTAAGAGTTAATAACATGCTTCTTGGGACACTGAAATCTTCTTATACTAGTTTGAATACTTTCTTTATAACATCCTTGAAACTTTAATGAACTACCTAAAAGTTTAGTTATCAGGTTAATGAGAAAAAAAACGACTGTAAAATATAACCTGTCTTGGTTTATCAATGATGACTAAAAGATGAGCAAAGAAGTGAAACATGTCTGAGAAGAAAAATGATATAATCTGTGTTTTGGAACAAGACTTTATCTCTGATTACTGAATTCTGTATAAATAAAGAAGCACTCGGTCTTGCAGTCAGGCTGCAAGAAACTCCTGACCACCATGGCCTGCCTCAGTTCTTCCTCTCCTACTCCTTGTCTTCTCTCTAGAACCTGACAACTGCCAGCGCTGCCCCTTTCCCTACACACACATACAGGCTAGTCCATGACCATCATACTGGGAAGCATGACAACAGGAATCAGGCAAGCATCTGGAGAAATCTAAGAACTTGGATTTGAACCACATGTACAAGTCAGAGAGAAAAGGAGAATGCTCTAGTATGTGGTTTTGAAAACTTAACTCTCACCCCTAGTGACACACATCCTCTAACAAGGTTTTTGTCTTAATCCTTCCTAAGGGTTTTTAGTTCATTAACTGAACCAAACATTCAAATTTATTGCTCTACGGGGCTCATTCTCATTCAAACTACTGCACTCTACTTTCTGGCTTTCATGGGTTTATAGTCACAATTTAATGCAAAATGCATTCAATCCAGAATCAATCCCTGATGGTCTTTCATTGTCAACATTGTTTCAAATCTCAAAGTCCAAAATCTCTTCTGAGTCTCTAGACAATTTTCTATCTTTGCAGAATCGAAAAGCAAATTAAATAATTCCAATATACAATGACACCGAATATAAATTACCACCCTAAAAAGAAAGAAGGGCACCTTGTGAGAAAATGCTGGAACAAAGCAAAACAAGAACCTAGCAAGCCAAACTTCAAATCCTGACGTAAATGGCTCCTGGCTCCCATCCTTTTCTTCTCTTTTGGCTGCAACAGATTTCTTTGGAGAGGTGGCTGATTTCATACTGTGCTTCAGCTCTTTTGCAAGTATCTTACAGTTCTAGTATTTCAACATCATGGGGCATTCAAAATAACCCAGGCTTTACTTTTACAACTTTAAACAGTGACCTTCTGAACTTCCATACAGGGACATTCTATTACAACCCTAGTCTCTGTGGCTTTCCATATTTCTTTAGGAATATTCTACAACGTCTTCATTCCTATATTCTTGATAAACACAGAGCTAGAGCTGTCAAATTCCGGCACCTGATGAGGAGAGAACTTAGATGCTTCTTTGAATTCTTCAGGTGTTTCTCTTTTGCAGGTTGTAGGATTCTATGAATGGGATATTGCCCTGAGGATATCACTCCCTTTGTTCCATTCAGCTTCTGCTCTTTCTTTAAATTTCAAAGTTACTTTTCTGTACAGTATGTGTTCAAAGATATAAATGAATGAAAGGAATTGAAGCCTAGAAAGAGGATTCCATTTTTAATTTACAATACATAGTCAGAGATGACCTTTTAATGGTGTAATTTTGTTTTCCATTGGTCATTCTCTTAGAAGTATGGGGAATATTATATAAGAAATTTAAGAGTGAAAGAGAAAGGTAATTATTGAAGTGGACAGGCAAGAGCAATCAATGCTGTGGAATCTAATTCTCGTTTGTTTTTTTTTTTCTTTTCAGAATTCTAAATTGGAAAGTTTAGTTTAGACTACTGTTAATCCCAACAGCAGAAATAGGACTACTACCACAATTTGAGCCAAATTTGAATAGAATTTGATTTTTTTTTTTAGGGTGTTCAGCCTCGAATCCATCTCTTGAGAAATCTTTAAAGATAAAATCACAAGTATTTTTACAGAGGGGAGACAATTGTGCAATAAGGAAATATGAAAATCTTAAAAAACAAAACAAAAACAAACAACCACCACATTATGTAGTCCCCCATCATGTGATTAGGGAGTAATCAGAGAAGGTCTGAGAGGATAAGAGTATTCTCATAAACAAATCAAAATCAAGGATTGTGGAAGGTCAGCTTCTAGAAAACAGCAACTGAACTCTGACAGTAAATGCACACTTACTTTTTAAAATACAGCATGATGGCCTAGCCTTCAAAATTGAATCAGATAGGTTTCTCAGCTACCTCATATGAAGGTCTACACTTAACAAACTCCATTTTAGTTAAAAGGGCCTTTATCTCAGACCATCTCGTAACTAGGAGCTGAGCTCAGTTCCAGGAAGGATCTCAGAAATATGTCTTGATAACAAAATTTGAGCAGATACCCCAGAAACAGCCACATTGGAAACAGGAGAGTAATAAAATGAGATTCGCAAGTTCCTGCAAACTTGTTGTTGGCTGTTTATGGCCCTTGCAAATATCCTGGGAGCAGATTTTTATTTCAATAGGAAAGTTTAACTAATAAATTCAAAACTTAATTTTGCAAGGAAAGTTTAACCAAGCAATTAAAAAAAAATCACCTTACTCCACATTCCTTTATCCAATCCTGAAACACTAAGGCCTGTAACTCCCAGTTTCACTCCTACCCTTGATCCTGGATACACTTTCTCTTCATCCACTGCTTTGAAACATAGGGCTGGCATCTAGGTTTGAACCTGTCCCTGACAATAAAAAGATTGCATTTGTTTTGAATCATCTATGCAACATGTCTAGTGAATGATATTAAAAGATTTATGTGAACAATTTCAATGGTATAAAACTACAGTAATAAATTTGTTTTTTTCTATCATTAGACACACATAATTGAACTTTAGTAGCCATATTGCATTTGTAAAACTTTTTTTCCCTTTGTTTTACATTTATAAGCTGTGTTTAAAGGGAAATGGAAAACTGAATTTATCATTTCATATTTATCCTATGAACCATAACAAAGTAAGATAACCCTTTTGTACCCTGTTTGTTAATTATAATCAACTTAAGAACCATCAGATTTATGTAAACTTTTATAGTATTTCAGACAATATTTTGGGTCATAATACTGTTGATAAGATTAACAAAGGAGTATGGGTAAGTTGACTAAATCATGTATAACAATTTCACATACTATGGTGGTTTGAATAGATATGGCCCTGATAGACTCACGAGTTTAAAACATGGCCCATAGGACTTGGCACTATTAGGGTAGGTACTGTCTTCTTGAAGGAAGTATGTCACTGTGGGAACAGGCTTTGAAGTCTTATATGTTCAAGCTATGGCCAATGTGTCACATAGTCTACTTCTGCTGCTGCCTACAGATTAAGATGTAAAAATCTCAGGACTTTCTCCTGCACCATATAGCCTACATACCACCAGGCTTCTCACCATGAAGTTAGTGGACTAAACCTCTAACAGCAAAGCCAACAACAATTAAATGTTTTATTTTACGAGTTGCTGTGGACATGTTATCTCTTCATAGCAATAAAACTCTAAGATATATAGTATTTTACTTTGCCTGTTACTATACTTTCTTTTGACCACATGCTCTTTTTTCTTCTGTTTCTATATGATATTTTATAATTTTTTACTTTTGAAATCAAATATTTTTTTTTTTGCTCTCTGCTTTCTTCCCAGAAAAGGAACCAAAACAAATATTTATAAAATATTGTCCTAATATAGCTCAGAGACATATCTGCTGTAGATTTTTCGAGATGTCTCTGACTTCCTTTTATTTACAATAAACTTTATTCTCCACCTTACCTTTTTTTTTAATATATCACTTGCCTGTGCTGACTTCTACTATCCAACATATTTGACTACAAATTCCAGGGACCAGCTCCTGGAACATGCTATGCCCTTTGGGGGCACCACCAAGTGAACAATTCCACTTATTAAGACATTTTCTCTACTTCCTCTATTGGAACCCTCCCTTTATGAAAAGCCTCTCCCCATGTACCTCTCTATTGGCTTCTTTTCTACCTACTTTAAATACTTGTCTTTTTACTTTTACTACATAAGTGCTACTATAGAGTTCCCTGCTATTTCTACTTTTACTAGAAAAGCCAAACCAGTATGTCAGAAAGTTTTTTCTTGTCCCACTGAGCCCCTATCATGTGCTGATGGATATCTTTCCTCTATGATTTGGGAAATTTCTCTATGACAATTCCCTCAGTCCATTTGGGGATGCCTCAGATTAAAATTTTGTCATTGCACTTACCTACTTCTACTCCTTTTATGGAAAAAACAAAGAATATTTCCCCACTACTCTACTACTCTACCTCTCTCACTCTTTGACTATGGGATTTTCCTAATAAAGACCTAACTCCTCAATATTATTTCCTTGTATATTCAAGTCTTGACAAACCATTTTATTTAATATTGCCAATAAACCTCAACTCCTTTTTTTTTTATTGCAGTGCAGACTGGCTGCAATACAAGCACAGCAATCAGTCTCAATGGTTAAAGTATAATCATGTTCTCACTAATCCTCACAAATACTGAAATCACAGATGCAAGAAATCTGAGTCTACTGAAGTATAGGCTTTCTTTGAATATCCATTCTTATCCTTCCCTCTGTTCCTTTAACCAAACAAGTGAGAGATCTCTGTAATAAGTATTTAAGTCATTGAAGAAAATAAATTGATTAAGATATTAGAAAATGGAAAGAACTCCCATGCCCTTGAATAAATAGGAACATAGTAAAAATGACAATCTTACCAAAAGCAATCTATAGAGTCAATGCAATACACATCAAAATCACAACACAATTTTTTACAGACCTTCAAAGAGCAATACTCAACTTCAAATAGAATAACACAAAAACCAGGATAGTTAAAACAATCTTGAACAATAAAAGTAAGTCTGGAGGCATTACCATCACTGACTTCAAGCTCTACTATAGAGCTGTAGTAATACAAACAGCTTGGCTTTGGCATTAAAAACTATGATTGGCATAGAAACTATGGAGTTGAAATGAAGACCTTGACAATGATCCATATAGATATAAACACCTGATTTTTGACAAAGAAGGAAAAATGTACAATGAAAACAAAAGAAAAACATCTTCAACACATGGTGCTGGCACAACTGGATGGTGGCATGTAGAAGAATGTAAATAGATCCAACTATCCCCCTGCACACAACTCAAGTCCAAGTGAAACAATGACTTCAACATAAATTCATTTACAATGATCTGATGGAAGAGAAAGTAGAAAATAGATTTAAGTGCATGCGCAAGGAAGACCACTTCTTATACCAGTAGTTCAGACACTTAGAGCAACAATAAATAAATGGTATGTTCTGAACCTGAGAAATCACTGTAAAGTAAACATCATGATTCATAAGACAAAATAACAGTTTATAGAATGGAAATAAAATCTTCTCTAAACCTATGTCTGATAGAGGGCTGATCTCTAAAATATAAGAACAACTCAAGAATCTAGATATCAAAACACCAAATAACCCAAATTTAAAAATGGAGTGCAGATCTAAACAGAAAATTCCTAACAGAAGAGTCTCAGAAGGCCAAAAATCCTTTAAAAAATGTTCAACATCCTTAGCCATTAGGGACCTGCAAATCAAAACAACTCTGAGATACCATCTTATACCTGTCAGAATGACTAAGATCAAAAATACTGACGATAGCCTATGCTGAAGGCATGTGGAGCAAGGGGGATAATTCTCTATTGCTTATGGGAATAGAAACATGTACAGCCACTTTGGAAATTATTATGGTGATTCTTTAAAAAACTGGGAATCAATCTACCTCAATATCTAGCAATCTCACTCTTGGACATATACCTAAAGTTACACATTCATACCACAAGGACACTTGATCAACTATGTCCATAACAGCATTATTTGTAATAGTCAGAACCTGGAAACAACCTAGATGCCCCTTAACTGAAAAATGGATAAAAAAAAAAGTGGTACATTTACACAATGGAGTATTATACAGCAGTCAAAAAAAATGACATCTCGAAATTTTCAGACAGATGTGTAGAATTAGAAAAAATCATATTGAGTGATGCAACCCACAATCAGAAAGACAAATATGGTAAGTGTTCTTTTATAATTGGATATTAGACATAAAGTAAAGAATAACTATGTTACAATTCATAACCATAGAAAATCTATGTAACAAGGAGAACACTAAGAGAGTCATCCATGAATTTCCCCTAGGAAGGGGAAATAAATTAAAATCTCCTGAGAAATTGAGAAAATGGTGGGGCAGGAGGGACAAAAGGAGGAGAGAAAAGAATATGAGGAAATGAGGGTGGTAGAATTTGGGAAGGAACAGAGGGAAATATATATATATATATATATATATATATATATCTTGAGAGAGGGACTCATCTGTGGGTTAGAGAAATATTTACTGGTAAGAAAATTGTCAGAAATCCTCAAGGATGACCCCATATAAGACGCCAAGAATAGTGGAGAAGATGCCTTAACTGTCCTTCCCCTGTGATCAAATTGATAACCATTGTAATTGTTATCATAGAGCCCCCATCTAGCAAAGATTAAAAAAGGTGAAGAAGTCCACAGCTAAGCACTGGGTTGAGCTCCCAGTGTAGTGGGTACAAGGGTAGAGCAATTATATGATCAAAGAGGTCAAGATCATAATGAGGAAACCCAAAGTCAGCTGACCCAAGCTACTGGAAGCTCATTGACTTTGGATTGTCAACTGAGGAACTTGCATGGAACTGAACAAGGCCCTCCTAATGTGGATAACAATTATGTGGGTTGGTCAGTTTCTGGGGCCTCTAGCAGGTATTTATCACTAGTGAATGAACTGGCTTTTGGGAACCCATTCTTTTGCTCAGCCTTGATACAGGTGGGGGAAGCTTGGTCCTGCCTCAACTTGATATCCTCCCATGGGGGGCCTTATCCTCTTTGAGGAGCAGATGGGATGGGGGTAAGCTAGTGCCTGAGTGAGGGGAGAGAAGAGGAAGGGAACTGTGTTTGATATAGAAAAAAATTTTAAATAAATTAAAAACAAAAACAAGCAAACAAACAAACAAAAACAAAAATGCAACCTTTATGGAATTCTCCCAGGAGTGATGGGGTAATCATAAATTAACTTTGTCAACTTGATTAGACTGAGGAATAAATAAGATATAAATAAAGCAAATCCCCATTGAAGCTATTTCCACAGAAGATTTACTGAAGGTGGCAAAATCTGCCTTAGATGGTTTGGAGGCATCTATAGTAGGGGAAGGGGCTTAAAACCTGTGTATTTGCTCACTGTTTTTGGTCAATATGGCATGATCTGTTCTGTTATAATAATCCTTCCCTGCTTTATAAACCCTGAAATTATAAGCAAAATATATGTTTACTTGCTTAAGTTGCTTTCTCAAATATTTTTGCCATGTTGGCTAAATGGCTGACTAATGAAATCCTAATCTTTTTTCAGTCTAGACCAGATTACTTAAACTCTCAATTTTACAGAAGCAGGTGTTGGTTTAATGTACTACTTTCTGCAGAAAATTCTAGACTCAAGAAAAAATTTAACAAGCAAAGAAAGGAAAAGAAAGAAAATCAGCTCCTATAAAGTGCTTAAATGCCCCTATAAACATTTTTTAGTAGTTTTGATGCAGAAAAAAACATATTTTGTTTATAACATGTATCAGCAATTATCCAATTGCTGGGGATTGTTGATTGTTGGGGGAGGTATCAGTGGACCTATCTAGCTTTGAACCCTTTCAGCAACAAAATAAACTTTCCAAACAAATGTTCTCACATGTACAGTACTGACACAGCTGTTATAGGAATAAACAAAACCCCTTTCATTTGTATTGAGGACAGCTCCATGAAAGATAACCCATGCCTGGTACTGTAAATCTGGTTTCTAAGCTATGATTGGGAAAGACATAGCTCCTTGAGAGTAATTTACTACTGTTTTAGCTAAATTGGCAGACCATCAAACTCTGTTCTATACAACTCTGTTTATACTTGGTATATAAAATATTCTACCTTCAGTCTAAATCAGGGAGATCTGTCTGTGTAGTGAATGGTGATGACTACATATTCCTTACCCCTCAAGGTTTTGTGAATAAGGTTTAAATGAATATTCTGAACCCATAGTCATAGAGTTAAACTAAGTAGGTCACAAAAAATTAAATAAATAAATGTAAATATGATGAATTTATAAGAAAGATTAAGAATCAAGAAAAGACAAAGAAGTAGTAGAAAGATGGGAGGGTGGGGTATTTGAGCGGTCAGCACGTATATTCTAAAATTTTTGAAGACTAAATTTAATTATGTTTAAAACTCAACAGATAGAGATTTAGATTTACATCCAAAAATAAAATACCAAGCATACATAAGAACAAGATAAAGATCCAAGACTACTGAAAGATTTTTCTAGCAACACAATGTTAGGCCACATAATCAAAGCCAAGATACAATGACACAGAGGATTTGAAGAAAGCAATGAATTTGCATCATTCCTTTTTCTTCATGAACTTCAAGAGCACCTTGGAAGAAAAAATTCTTATCCTCCTGAAATAGAAGTTAGCTTTTCATAGACTTAGCAAATGCTGTATTTAAAACTTCAAATTGATAGAAGCAAAGTCTTGGTCCATAGAAAAATGGACAGTTCAGGAGTTCAGCTTCATAGCCTCTGTATAAAAAGGAGGCTGACTGAAAATATGAACATTTCTAGATAAAGAATAATTTACCCAATGATTCAAGAAAAAAATGTGACTAACCTGTTTTAAAGTCTACATAGAAAGCACAAATAAATACATTAAAAAAAAACCCTCTGAACTTTTGAAGTATTAATAGAACAGTAGCAAAGAGAGGGAAAGTTTGTCTATGGCCATACCACCCTGAACATGCCCAATCTCCTCTGAGCTCGTAAGCTAAGCATGGTCAGGCCTGGTTAGTACTTGGATGGGGGAGGGAAAGTTTAAAATTCAACATTCATTTAGTACAATTACATTTATTAATGTATTTATTTTATATACAAATAGATGTACTATTTAATTTATTCAATTAGCTTTTGTCATGTAATATTCTAAGTTCTGTTCGGAAAACTGTTAGTTATTTAAAGCAGGAGGCTAACAAATACTATTACATTTTCTATATAATCAACACTTTGGAAAGGTAGAATGAGTATCTTTGAGCCATTGCCAAGATAATCATGTGTTTCATCACTCCATTTTTTGCTTAATCAATTCCTTGGTGAAATGGTTTAATTGTTCACTTATTTTCTCATGTGAATTTGGATCCTATAAGCTCATATGGGATTAAAGTCCTTAAAGCAAAACATAAAGTGTCCTGCTTTTCCTTAGGTCACAGCCTTCTTAAGGGAGGTGTAGTTTCTTCAAAACACACTGAAGGTGTATCCTAAATGGACTGACAAATGCTATAATGGTTATATATATGCATTTTGTTTAAATGTTACTCATGTTCTCTGAATGAAAATGAACTGTGGCTCATAACATTGAAGGAGCTGAATGAAAGGAAGAGCATTTGTCTGGTAAGTGTTCTAATCACAGTCGTCAGATATCAACTGGGTAGGATAGCAGTGGCTAAGTTCTCATAGTCACTATCTAGAAAGGTGATGATTGACTTTGAACAAAACTGCAGCCATGCAAGTTTTTCTTCTTTTTATTTGATTTCTTTAAAATATACCAACCACTGTTCTCCCTCCCTTTCCTCTTCCCATTCTTCTCTCAGCTTCTCTTCACCTCATCCCCCATCCATTTCTCAGAGAGAGTAAGGACTCCCAAGGTGCAGCCTAGCATTTCCAATTGAGTTAATACCAAGCCCCTCCCCCCAGTATCAAGCTAAGCAAGGTTTTTCTCTGTAGGGAATGGGATTGAAGTAGGGTGAGCAACAGAGACGGAGAACAACACTGAAAAACTGAAAAAGATGACCCTGGCTAAGACTCCAAGCAATAGTGGAGAGGGTGCCTAAACTGGCCTTCCCCCATAATCAAATTGATGAACACCCTAATTGTCATTATAGAACCTTCATCCAACAATTGTTGGAAAGCCTATGCAGAGATCCATAACTAAGCACTGGGTCAAGAGATTATATGAGCAAAGAGATCAAGATTATGATGAGGAAACTCACAGAAACATCTGACCCAAACTGTCTCTGTGAGTTTCCTAAATATGAGCTCACTAAATATGAAATGACAGCTGGGAAACTACATGAGACTGAACTAAGCACTTAAATGTGGATGACCATTAAATATTGTGGAAAGTTTGTGGAGCTCTAGGCAGTTAGACTAGAATTTATTTCTAGTGCATGAGCTGGTCTCTTGGATCCATGAAAGTTTTTATACTTGGGGTGATTCCAACACAGAGTCATCAATAAATTTCAGTACACTTAAAGTATGATATTCTTAAGAGGTCACCCCATATTATTAAACCAAGAGGTAACATCTAAATATGAACATATTTATCATTATAAGGTATCATTTAATAAACATAACCATACATGATGGAAAACACCTTTAATCCTAGTACTTGGGAGGCTGACACAGGTGTGGTCTAGTAGTGAGTGAGCTCTTAGCCAAGCAAGCCTATGTAGTGAGACCCAGCCTCAAAACAGAAGTAACAAAGAAAGAAACACAGAGAAACAGATTTAGATAGCAACTGAAGTGAATATAATCTGTAAAAGACATTGGTTTCTTCTTATATGAACTTAATGATATCATTACCTATAAAGAAGCATGTAACAAGCTTTTGTGAGAGATCATAGAATTCGATGGAAATTTGTGAAAGAAGTGCTAGAATTTATTACATAGATCTATGGATTATTAGATGCAGATTTATTGACCTCTTTTAGAAATACTCTGGTCTTGACCACTATTTTTATTGAACAATTTTTATTGTTTGTCTTTCTTTTATGATGCATTTGAACTTTTGCTGTGTTTAGTCCTTTACTTCCCTATATTCAATTTTGTTTCAGATTTAATTTATTTCTGCATTATATTTTCAATCTGAAACATAAAACAGCTTTGAAAAACTAACATAGTTAATCTTACCGAAAAAATTGAATTTTGTCACCTGTATTTCAGTCATTAAAGGTGATGGTCTCTGGTAAAATGTTCCATGGGCATAGAAAATAAATTTTCATTAAGGTATTTAATTAAGAAAACTATGTTGTCCTTTTATGAGTGTTGTTCTTCAAATGATATGTTAGAGGATGCCACTGCATAGAAGCAAGTTCTCTTGTTCAAGTGTGCACTCTATAGAACTTTGCCTTACCCTTGCTCTCTCAGCCATTGCCATTGTGCCAGCTTCAGTCAGGTATTGTATGAATAGTCATGAATGAAAGGCCTGCCGTTTCATGAGATGTGAGATTTCCTGTGAGAGATCCACTTATATTTCAGAAATATAGATAAACAATAGTTGGTTACTAGCCTGATGGTGTTTTGTTTTTTAACTGACTTTAACCATTAATATCTTAAGTAAAATTATTTATCTCAAAATTTTAACCAGTACACATTTTTTTTACATACTCATATTGGTCCTGGGTTAAAATAAGATAATATTGATGTCTAAGGAGATTAAACATATTTTGATCTCTTAATATGTTGGCAGTAAATTCTAAATGTTTGGAATATTAAATGTGATTTTTACAATACTTTCTATAGCCATCAAGCCTGTAGATAAATGCCACTTAATGTACAAGTTTGATAGCAGAAAACAAAACTACAGTGCTACAAACGACATATTGCAAGTCACAGAAATAGAAGTGTCTAGATTCTATTTTTGTGATTTGGAATAAGTCATTTGAATAAATCCAAATGACAACTTTTCTTTCATGTAGTAGGAGGGTGTAATACTTTGTTTATACACAATAGTGGGTTTCATGTGTATTATGATGGTCTACATATGTCTATCAAGGTTAATGGAAGAAAATGATTTAGAGAATAGGTAAATACAAATATTTCAGTTTTTGAATTATTAAGTAAAATCATGAAAGAACTCTAGAATATATTTTATCAGCATGACTAGACTGAATGCAACAAATTTATAAGTGTGATCAGTGTTTTTTTTCTGATTTGGACTATATGTTTAAACATTTGTGAAATCATTCAGACTTACTTTCTAGTCACTGAAAATATGATGAGGCTGGAGAAAGAAACACCCATTCATATGTATATATTATGAAATGTGCTGTCATTCTCAAATTATAGATAACGAACCTCACAAGATGTTTGTCTTGTGACCATTTGTTCACTGATGAACAACAGAACTGGCACTCACTGAAGGGTGATTTCCTAGTCCTTGTTTTCTGCTATTCATGGAAGGTGACAAACTCTGAGGGCATCCTTTGCCCCTTACCTGGGAACCTCATCACAAAGTGAAAAACATATTTTCAGTCTTTTGATGACTAAGATTCTTCTAGAACCCAGACATTTTTTTTTAATTTTCTACAGTAGTTAATGAGAGTACATATGGAAAACAAACCAATTTATTGATAGTTGTAAAGTCACTCACTGATTAGAGTAACCTTTAACAATGATGATAAAGAGTGCTAATGCAATTAAAAGTAAAGTAGCACTCATGTTCAAAACCCACAATCAATTTGATGGTGAATATGAGGCACAGAAAGACATATGAATTCAACATATGGCTTGAAAACTTTTTAATTAAATATGATTTTTTTTTACTCTATGAGTATGAGATAGATTACAAGTAACTTTGCTATTGATTTTAAATTAATTTGCTATTTATTTCTCAGTTTCTATTCTATCTTTGCTACAGAAACTAAAATTCCTACAAAGTATGATCCTGGAGAACAGCACTGTGAAGACTGAATTTTTTCTCCTGGGATTCAGTGACCATCCAGAGCTCCAGAGTCTTCTATTTGCTGTATTTTTCTCAATTTACTCTGTTACTCTGATGGGGAATCTGGGGATGATCTTATTGATCATAGTCAGTTCTAACTTGCACATTCCCATGTACTTTTTTCTCTGCATTCTGTCCTTCATAGACGCATGCTACTCTTCTGTCATTGCCCCCAAGTTACTTGTGGATCTGATTTCTGAAAAGAAGACCATTTCTTACAATGGTTGTGCTACACAATTGTACTTTTTCTGCTCTCTGGTTGACACAGAATCTTTCCTTCTGGCTGCCATGGCTTATGACAGGTATATTGCAATCTGTAACCCCCTGCTTTATACTGTAATTATGTCTAAGAGAGTGTGTGGTCAGCTAGCAATTGGAGCATTCATAGGTGGAACTATGAGTTCAGTAATACACACTAGTAATACTTTCCAGTTATCATTCTGCTCCAAAAAAATTAACCATTTCTTTTGTGACATATCTCCACTCTTCTCTCTGTCCTGCTCTGATACCTATATACATGACATCATTTTGGTAGTCTTTGCAAGTTTGGTGGAGGCTATCTGTCTTTTTACTGTTCTCCTCTCCTATGTATGTATTATAGCAGCCATCCTTAAAACAAACTCTGCAGAGGGAAGAAGAAAAGGATTCTCTACTTGTGCATCCCACCTGACAGTAGTCACTATTTATCATGGTACCCTGATTTTCATTTATTTACGCCCTAGTACAGGACATTCAATGGATATTGACAAAATGACCTCTGTGTTCTATACTTTGATTATACCCATGCTTAACCCCTTGATATACAGTCTCAGAAACAAAGATGTCAAAATTGCCTTTAGAAAACTCATTAACAAATGTTATTTTCTTAGGTAAGTGAAAATAAATCTTAAGTATATAACAATTTATTTCATGTTTTCTTTTTTACTTCTTTTTTATTTATAAAAAAGTCATTTTTATCCATTTATCCCTCTACTTCCCCTCTTTTCCCTTCTCCCAATCCCTCCCAGGCAGACTTCAGCTCTGCCCCCATCGACCATTCCTTCTCCAAAAGTTCAAGAAGTCCCCAGGTTGGTCAGCTCAGCATGGCATATCCACTCCAGACAAGTCCCATTTCCTCATCCCAATATCAAGACTGAGTTAGGTGTTCTTCTGCAGGAAATGGGCTCCAAGGTGCCAGCCCCCACACAGGAACACAGTCTAATCCCACCAATGGAAGCTCCACATTCTACACATACCAATCTACAATTGCCTACACTTGGAGGGCCTAGCTTTTTTCCTCGATGGTTCCTCAGTGCCTGTTTTTGATTCAGTGAGCTTCCGAGAACTCCAGCCAGCCATTACTGTTGGAATTTTTCTCATAATCCCTATTCCCTTGCTCATACAGTGTCCACCTCATCCCCTCACCCCCCTAAGCTAGACGACGAGCTCAGCTCAGTAACATTTGGAAAAGTCAGTTGAATATTTTAACTCTACAACTCTATGATTAATAAGATCTTAATCAGAAAAAATGTCCAGAGCATAATGTTGAAACTAGGATCATCCTTGTTACTTATCTCTATCAATTTATTTTTTTTATGCTTCATTACAAGGAAAACATTTGCTGTACATCTACCTTTTTATTTATTTATTGTCCTAGTTTCATTTCTAAAGCTGTAATAGAGTAACCTAACAAAAGCAATTTAAGACAGAATGGTGTATGTTGGGTTATTATTCCAAAGAGATGCAGGCAATCATGGCAGGGGTAGCATTGAAGCAGGTAGGGAGGCTTGCTGCTCACATTGCATCTGCACTCACAAAGCAGAGAATGAGCAAGATATGGGGCAAGCCTGTAATGCACCAAGACCAAATGATCCAGTTCCTCCAGAGAGACTTCGCCTCCTGAATATCCCACAGTTGAGAGGTGGAAGGGACCTTGAATAAGGATATACAAGGATAGAAAGTGTGACTTCTTTGTTCAATTTATTTTTTAAGTTGTTGTTTCTGTATTTATTTCATGTAAGCTTAACTTTTCATTTAATTTTATTGACTTTTATACTAGTAATTCTCCAAAATTCTCAATAGTCACTCAAGCTTTTATCAGTTCTATGAGAATATAGTACACAATATGATTGTTTCAGATTTACTCCTTTCTTCAAATCTTCCCCTATCTACCCCACTTCACTTATACATTCAGTTTGTATGTGTTTTTTTCACTCATAAAATCAGTGACCTTTCACTGGAGCATTTTGTTTGATGCATCAAAATTATTACCTTAGTAAAAAATAAAAATAAATTTGATTCATATAATTTCTTCTTTTATTTTGATTCTTAGACTACCCATTGTAATTTACTTGTTAAAATAGAACTAATTTTTATTTTGTCAAATATTAAGCTGGATTTATCTGAAAAACTAATTTTAAAAGATAATTTGTATTCTATATCTCAATTGAATTCTGGGTGTAATTGTTTTTATATTTTTTGATGAATCATATAGTTTAAATTTCTATCTTGTTTTAGAGTTGTATTGTGTTCTGTCTCAATTTTGTAGGTGTTTATATCTGTTCAACAATTAATTCCATGATGTTGATTGTCATGTCTTTCTTAGTGCACAAGCTAAGTGTTTTTTAAGAAATAAATCAGTTTACTATTTGTTGCTTTTTGTTTAGTTTTATATTTCTGATACTCATAAATGTGAATTTTCTCTTGCAATGTTTTGATTTAATTCCTAAGTATATATATTTCTACATGAGTATATTTTTGTAAGATATCATGAAACAGGTAAGTTCCTTAAAAATAACATATAGGGTTATAAAAATCTGTCTATGTTGCATATTTTATTTTTGATTGAAGTGCATCTTTTCAGTGGTTAGAATGTATTTTCTCATTCTCTGACTCTGCTCTGGACAGGGGTCTGAATTTCAAAGCCTCAGTCCTTCTCTGATGACACAGTTCACCCTGACTTTATTCATAATAAAAAAAAATTTTAAAAAAGTTTATCAAGTCTTCTAACACATTAATGGTGAGGTATATAAACATATGAATATAGTAAATAAAAGAGGTAAAAATAGTAAATGGAATAGAGCATGAGGTCTAGGAATTTCAGCAGCTACTATGTGTTGTGGTGGGTCTTCTTTGTAGTATTAGCATTGCCACTTTGATATCTTGCCAGGTACCAAGTGTTAGAAAAACAGTGTCTACAGCTCAAAAAATATTTTTAAAAAGACATTCAATGGAAAAAAAGAATGTATTTTCTCAATGATCAAGTGATCCTTGAATCTTTTAATCTCTAATTATGGTCTTAACATTGTCAAGGGGTTTTGTGGTAATTAGGGCATAGACAGGAAATAGAACCCATAAGTAATAGATAATGGTTGATTTGCCTATTCTCTAGGACACATACATAAA
Source organism: Sigmodon hispidus (assembly GCA_004025045.1). NCBI lineage: Eukaryota > Metazoa > Chordata > Mammalia > Rodentia > Cricetidae > Sigmodon > Sigmodon hispidus. The sequence goes on from PVIH01004202.1 coordinate 20,331, forward strand.
GCATAACAAAAAACAAACAAGACAAACATGAAATTAAATAGAATAAATTAAATTAAAAACTTATAATACTAAAAGTATATAGCAAAATATGATTCTAGGCCAGGATTCTATTCACTAAAGTGGGCAATATTGTATAAAGAATAATTTTCCCATGTAGATAAGTAATGTAATAGAGAACTGGCCAACACAAGCTTTAAAAGTTGAATAAAGATTTGCACCTTGATATTGAATGCAGTAGAAATTCGAAAGTGAATAGTCAAGAGGATATACTTTTTGAAATGCCTAATAGATCATAATTTTTTAAAGTAAGTGTGGCATTCTGATCTTTTCCTTAGGCAAGGACTATATAAGTCTATGTAAAAAAATGTACTTTAGGCTTGTTACTTAAGTGTGCTTTAGAATGTGATGTCTGGGACTTAGTTGATAGTTAAAACAGTTGGTCCATGGATGGCAATGAGATGGCTTTCATGGAACATCACATGGAATTCTGTGCTCAGCTATACCTAGGACTGAAGGTGACTAAATGAGAACTGCTCCATAATTGGATGTTGTACAGAATTGCCTGTAGGCCTTGTGGCTGGAAGGCATTAGTTGAACATTATCAAGTAGAGTAATGGATTCTAAAGAGGACAGGGATAGAGAGTCAAATCTGCATTTCACGACATGATGATATAGATAATGGCATCTTTTCTTTAAGCACTAAGTCTCTCATATGTAGATTAGTATGGTAGTAGGAAGTCTCTGGAAAAATATTCTATATTATATTACATAATATTCCCATCAACTTCCTGTTTAAGTGTTGATATCCATGTGAGCTGATGACAGAACTCATACAGATTTAAACTCATATCTGCCTCAAAGAACAAGTTTTTTCCTTTTCTTTCATATGGTTGAATTAAAAATTGAACTTATAATAAAACTAGTGGAGTCCTGACAATATGTAAAGACTGTTGACGTCTTTATGGAAGAATCTGTGTTTTTCCTAAGGGTTTAGAACTTGTACTGAATCATGGTCATTAACATCAACCCTGTGCCTAGTCTTTGAATCCTGAAAATTAGTCCTTAAGCGATAAATTTTTATATTTATATGGTTCATCATCTGGAATTTCATACTAGTATGGGGTTTGACAAACAAATATAACTTTTTTATTTTAGACATTTGATTGTTTTTTAAAATTCAGGTGTTTGTTTAACATGGCCAAGGGCATGGCTTTAATCCCCAACAGACAAATATTTCTAACTCTATCTTTTTTAGTGCTGCTTGCTTTTTGTATATAACTAATTATCAGGAGCATATTATTCAGAAAAGGTGCATACATTGTAATGGCATAAAATAAAAGTCTTATGCATATTTTTATATTAATGGAAAGCATGAAAAAATAATTTTCCTAACATGCATTCTGTAAGAAAAAGTTTTGGAAATGGGACTAAAAATGAATAATTGCTACATTGTATAGGTACGAATAGGTGTAAAAACTGGTTTTAGAAGTCTACGTTGATCTATGTTTTTGAAAAACTACTTAGAATCATGTATCTTAACTCCATCTGGTTAGTCTTGAGTCAATTGTCACAAATTTCTGAACATAAAGGATGTGTGGAAAAGAAAAAAACAATGTTCAAGACACATAAGAATCTGGGTTCCAAAATACCCTAGGCAGTTTCAGGAACCATAATGGTACAGGCAGTTTCAAGTCTGTACTGAAACATGTCTTGGACTCTGGCTATTGTGTTTTTGCTGTTGTGGATCTTTCCTTTAGTTCTCTAAAGGGCTAGTATGCTTATAATACAAAATTCTTTTATTGTGCATATTTTTCCAACTCATTTCTGTGCCAATTTTAATTCCATTTGCTATGTTTTTGGAAGACAATTTTGACATTAAAATACATTAAATTAAATGTGACATTAAAATGCATTCCTGTAGGAAATAATGAGGTAACATTCAATGTGATGTAACTATATATATATATATATTTAGAAAACATGTTAATTAAATAAAGCATGATACCCTAGAGCTTTGTTAATTGTCTGATGTATATGTCGATTGTTTGATGTCATCGTGGGATAGTTTGACTTTATTAAACTCCTATTCCATGTTTTCTATTCTCTAGTGATACATTATTCCATGGGCTGCAGTCATCTCTGGCTACATCTAAACTTCATTTCCTAAGGAAGTTATCTTGTCATTCCCTGACATGCAATATTAAGTCCAGAGCATGGGAGGAAATACCCAGTCAAAAACTGGTCAGTTTACATAATTTATAAAAGATATTTAAACTTTAATAGAGAATGTACTAATTATATTTTATGGTGAAAACAAGATAAAATTTTTAGAAATCAGAAACAAAGAAGTGAGGTAGATACAAACTAAAAATATACTTATAAAATTCAATTTCCTATAGGCACTTATACTTCTAAGCACATTAATCATAGACTATGTTTATTTTTAAAATCTTTGCTTCAGAAAAATGTTTGTCTGGCACAGAGTAAATACATACTCTCAAGCAAATTCAAAGGATGCTGCTCAAACCAAGGAAAATCAGAATCATTAATATATCTAGACATGAATAAAGAAAAAAACATGTATTTGAAACCTGATAGAAACTCTAATCTTTGGAAAAGCCAGTGTGTTTCAGTAACATAAATATAGTATGGGAGTTTCACTGCATGGTATATGTTAAGTATTTTTGTTTGTTTGTTTGTCTTTTAATATCATACATGGGTATCATATCCATCTACCATTTTTCTCCATCTTTCCAATTCCAAAACTTAACTAACAAATGTCCCATCTTCCTTACAAATTTATGCATTCATTATAACCTACTAAATAAAAATTTGCTGTACCTACATTTATGTGTATCATTCAGGGAAGCATCAGCAACCTATCAATGGCTGCCATTCCAAAGAGAAGTAGATTTTTTAAAAAATAAATTACAGCAGCTATCAGCTTCTATTATTCTTCCTACATAGATGTAGCATTTAATGAGCCCCTCCTTTCAGTCTCCATACTGGATGGATACTATATTTTGAAATGTATTTGTCATACTATGTTATGTTGTTTATGTCAGAAACCATCTTGTTCATTTTCTTCTTCTACCATACAGCTCAAATGACCTCCTAATTCTGGTCATCTGTCTTGGGAACATTTACCCACTTAGTCATCTTGTCAGCCAAAAATATTTATGACTCTGTGTGGTTAACTGTATATCCATATCTTTAATACTGATTTTGTCAAGAAACTCAAGAGGATTAAACCACAAGATGAGATCCTATATTCTAATGAGCAGTGTTTGAGTTTAAGATAAAATAGATGTACATGATTATTTTCAAGTTTCATGTTAACAAATATTTCTGTTTCATATGTATATATTAATTAACAAGTGGATTCATGTAAATAAAACTACTTCTTCAACAAACACTGAATTGAAAAGAAAATATAGCAATAAGTATTAAAATATTGTCTTTGCACAAATAGGAGCTGCAGTTTTCTTAAAGTCTTCCTAGTATTAGTATGGCATTACATGACAGAAGGAGCAACAGACATATCAAGAATAATTATGGCAAATGGAAAGTTCCACTTATGTAATTTGCTATTGACCGCTATTGAACAGAAGCAGAAAATATCAAATAAGGAAGAATGATGGGCTGAATACAAGTGACTTAGGTCAAATTAAATAGCTACTCCAAAAAAATAATTATAGAGGAAGAATTCTCCAAAAGTCAAGAGCAATTGACTCTGATATGAAAACGGAACCTGTACTTACTCATTTGGCACTATTGGACATACAACATACTACTTCAATATGTCTCTGTGCTTATTTGTTGTTACTAAATATCCACATCTTCAAATAAAGAATGTTCTATTTTTTTTTTTCAGTGACAAAGCAGAAGAAAAGATACTGAGAGTAGAATCACACACATAGTGTTGATCTATTAGGTAGTTGCTGGTGATATATTTGTATAATTCTACCTTCAATACTCAGTATCCTGGGTATGTATGAAATGAAGAGAATCACAGAAAAAAAAGAATAGGCTGGTGATTAAAGTAAATAATCCATGTAGATCAAAGCTTTGTGATATCTTCTCCCATTGCAATTCTTACAAAATAAAAAATAAAAAAATTAATTGGTATCTATCAAATTCATTTATTATAGGACATTTTCTAATCTAAGTGATATTATCACTTATTTTTTGACTTTTAGTTATTAAATTCAGAGACATAAAAATCTTTTCAATTTTAACTATTTTTTACATATATTTCAACTTAATATACATATGTATTATGATTAAAATATTTTGTCTCAGTTCACAGTTATATGTGATTATAGGGTGAAGCAATGATCACTAAAACAGAGTATTTCTTATAGTTTATTCAAAGTATCACTAAATAAATACCTTTTATGAAACAAAGATATAGTCTCTTTATATTCACCTGTCTTATAATTCTATAATCATTCCAGGGATGTCTTTAAACCATAATGCACATATTCAAAGTAAATGTTATCATTAAAGTTATTGTTTAAAACAATGTTTGGTATACCATAGTCACAATAAAATCATATGATTTTATTATTTGCTTTTTAAATTTATGAGTTATCCATAATGTAGATAATGGAGTGATATTTATAATATTAACATCATATTTATTTTGAGCCCGGTATACTGACAATCTAGACTGACAAGGAAAGTATAAGAATGCATAGAACAAAGTACATACAGCAATGTTATTTAGAGAGAATTATTGTAAGAATTGGATTTTACTCTGGGCTGAGAGAGGAAAAGATGGACAAAGTGAGTGAAGTGGAAGACTAAGGAAGTAAGTGTTCCTTCATTTTTATTTTAAATATTTTTGTTTAATTTTTGGACTCATATTTTACAAATTCATGTGATACAAAATGATGGGAAGAGTCACATGCACATTATACAAAAATCAAATCACCTTAATTTTCACATTCATCACTTAAAATATTTTTCATTTCTGTATGGTGAAATGCTAAGAATCATCTCTTTGAATTTTGAGTTATACTGTATAGTATAATTGACTCTTGTCAGACAAGTATGTACTGTAAAGTCAAGCTTATTCCACCTTTTCTATTTAGAAAAGACTAAGCTTAAAATAATAAAAATGAATAAATAGTATATAAATTATTTAAGTAAAGGTTTTCAGCAGAAGAACAAAATTGGGAAAATAAAGTATAAATACTCATGTCAGCTTCTCCGAGAAAGTGAAGGTTACAACCATTCTGTTGCTTACTTGACATATCTCCAGCACCTGTCTCTACACCTTTACCTTTCTCACCAGCTGTGTATCTATAGTTCCAGCTTCTGCATCTGAGGTCCACCATCCTAGCAGATTTCTCTAGTTTTCTTTCTCAATATTTACATCTCAAGCTTATGGAGCATATTTCAGTCTTTTCTTCTTGGTTTCATAGAAATAAACATCCTTTCTTTAATTTCTTTCAAATAAACAATGTTAAAATTATAAACACACGCATATTGATGTAGTAAAATGCAGACTAATTTTAAAACTGCAAATGATTAGAACATGGAATTACTAAAATGTACATTATGATAAAGTTATCTAAATCTATCACACATTATATCTGATTTGAAGAAAAAAGAATATCTGCTTATATGTTTATATTAAAATATGTATGCATATGTGAGAAAAATCTAATTAAAGTGAAACTCTATCTCTCAGGTATTTTTTCACACTTGATTTTACATCTTTGTTTCTTAGGCTGTAAATCAATGGGTTGAGCATGGGTATCACAAGAGTATAAAATAAGGAGGTCATTTTGTCTTGATCCAAGGAATAAGCAGAACTTGGCTTGAAATACATGAAGAGCATTGTTCCCTGGAAAATTGCAACAGCAGTTAGATGGGAGGTACATGTGGAGAAGGCTTTGAATCTTCCCTCAGCAGAGACAATCTTCAAGACTGATGATATGATGTAACAGTAGGAGACAAGGACTCCTGATATGGTGCTCAGTTCAATAAACCCAAATAGGGTGAATATGACTAGTTCATTGACCTCTGTATCTGAGCAAGATAGTAATAGGAGAGGAGGAACATCACAGAAGAAATGGTTGATCTCTCTAGACCCACAGAAACACAAGCGAAATGTCAATGTTGTATGTGTCAAAGCATCTACCATTCCAATCAGATAAACCACAGCCAGGAGCTGATAGCACATCATTCTGGATATGTCTGCTGCATATAGCAAGGGGTTGCTGATGGCCTTGTACCGATCAAAAGCCATCACTGCCAGCAGCACACACTCAGCATCTGTAAAGATGCAGGTGATAAAGAACTGCAGAGCACAGCCAACAAATGGAATTGAATTGTTCCGGGACACAAGGCCCACCAGCATTTGGGGACCAACTGCAGTAGAATAGCAAATATCAGAGAAAGAGAGATGACTGAGGAAAAAGTACATTGGTGTATGAAGCTGGGGGTCCATTCTGATCAATTTGATAATTCCAAGATTTTCAATGAGAATAAGCAGATAAGCAATTAGAAAAACAGTAAATAAAATCACATTGATTGCAGGATTATTGGTAATTCCCAAAAGAAGAAAGTCAGTGGCTGAGCAGTTCATAATCTCCATTCTCCTTTGTTTTGTAAACTGTTTCCAAATAATCAAAAGAATTTTAGGAATAATAAATATATATTTTAAGAAAGGGTTTCTCTGTATAGCCCTGACTGTTCTGGAACTTACTCTGCCAACCATGCTGGCCTCAGGACACAAAGATCCTCCTACTTTTGCCTCCTAAGTGTTAAGGTTAAAAGCCTGTAGAACTACCATACACCATAATTTCATTCTTTAAATTGTTTTATTTATCATCAGTAACACTATGGGCAAATACTACTTTTAAGAGATGTTGTGACACAAGTCTAGTGTAAGTTGTTTGTTCATACATTGTTAGAGATAAGTAATTTATCGTGATGATTCTTACCCACTCCGAGACAGTATATATGAATAAATAGAGTATTAACCCCACATTCAAAGTAAAATAAAAATTTAACAAAGAAGAATAAGTCAGAAGACATAAGGCAGCAAAATGTACTTGTTTGCTAACTCACACACTATTGTCTTAAGAAATATATTTGGGATTAAAAGTATTAATACTATTAATTTGACAGCATATACATTAATAAATGAAACTTATTCTGGTGATAATTTAGTGTCAAAGTTATAATAAATAATCAATTATGTTTTAAAAACATGTTCCACCAGTTGCCTCTACTGCTTTGTCAGGATTTTTATAATCTCTCTCTTATATTTACCAGACTACAAATGATATATGATTAAACATTTGAAAGTGAGAAAACATATGAAAGAACATAAAATAGCAGATACTACTTGGTTCTTACCTTAGAATGGTTATTAAAACCTGTTTCTGAAGTTATAGGTGTCTAGTCCTCTTGTTTGTGTTTGCACTCATGTGTATGTCATTGAACTCCTGTGAGTCTGTCTTTTGGTGTGAAAATACTGGAATGTACATGAACGTATAAATCATAGAATTTTTATACTTAAATAATAAAGTTAGTAAGTATATGTTTATGTAGATTGTTAATTTTAATGTTATTTACTGTGATAAAATCTAAATTACATATACACTATTACTGTAATATGATTTGAAATGTAATTATTTACTTATGACTATAAAATAAATATGAATAAATAAATCTCCCTTAAAGTGTTTATAAAATAACAAGTTACTCAAAATCACACAACACCAACGAGAAAATATTATTGTCCATTTTATTAGTTTCTTATACATTACACAGCAACAACTCTTAACTTTTTTTAAAAGAAAGCTGTATTGTTTAGATGTAAATAATTAATAACTAACTAAATAAAAAGGTAGAAAGAAGTGAAAGTCTTGCTTTTGTATAAAAAGGCAATAAGAAATAAACTCAGGGCTGCTATGGGACTGACTGAGAGGCCTCTTAAGAAAAGAAAAAAAGAAAAGAAATGTACCTGAGATGAGTGCTTCTGTTCCAATCAGTAACACATGAACTATGTGGAGATGAAATTTTATTTTTAGTCAGAGCCTTCTGGATCTTAAATATGAAAAACTTCTTTCTTTAATACACTCTTTTATTTATCTATCCTTAATTAGATTCTTTTATGATCCATTCCCACAGAGATACTATGGAAGGTTCAGCAAAAGTTGAAATTATAAATTGTCAAGTACTGTAAGACCTAATTAATATCATTGGCCTCCCTTCTTGAGGTCAAGTAAAGGTAACACAAGCAACACAATTATTTTGAACAAATGCAAAATATGCACTTTTAAAAAATGATTTGTACCATAATGATTTGGGGGTATTAAAATCATAATCCATAGATAGCAATACAGACATATCTACCTTATATCCAATTTTGCAATAAAACGTTGAATTAGACGTGTTTACAGCCAAATGATATACTAATATCTTTTTAAAAATATTTTGTAACATAATATTTTTATTTATTTGGTGATTTTACATCATGCACCCCATCAAACTCAATTATTAGTCCTCTCAGTTTCATACCCATTCTTATGACCTCCCCTCTTACAAAAAAGAAGAAAAAAGCCCATTCATGCTGCTCATTTATTACTGCAGCATAATTAAACTCCCTGTTGTCAGCCCCTTAAAGAAAATGAGTCCTTCCTCACCCACCCTCCTGCCAGAGTCATCAATGCAGAAATGAAGCACTTTGTCATTTAGCTATATTCTAGTATTGAGCTCCAGTACATAATGACATCTTATTTTTTTTAAGTCCACTAATGAGTAAATACATCCGCTGCTTATCTTTCTGGGATTGTGAAACCTCGCTCAGGAGGATATTCTCCATTCCATCTATTTACCTGAGAATTTTAGGATATCATTTTTTTCCTACAGCTGAGTGGTACTCCATTGTGTAGATGTACCACAGTTTGTTAATCCATTCTTCAGTTGAGGGACACCTAAGTTGTTTCCAGGTCCTTGCTGTTATGAATAATGTGGTTATGAACATAGTTGAGCTAATGCTTTTGGAGTGGAAAAGTGCATTTTTAGGGTACTTGCCCAATAAGGTTATTGCTGGATTCTTGAGGAGACTGATTCCCAGTTTTCTGAGAAACTGCCATACTGCATTCCACAGTGCCTGAACAAGTTTACACTCCAACATCATCTCCAGCATAGGCTGTCATTTTTGTTTTTAATCTTATCCATACTGACAGTTGTAAGGTGGTATTTCAGACTTGTTTTGATTTGCATTTCTCTGATGGCTAACGATGTTGAACACTTTTTCAAGTGCCATTCAGCCATTTGTAATTATGCTGCTGAGAATACCCTTTTTAGTTCTGGACCCCATTTTGGACTGGGTTATTTAGGGATTTGGGCTCTAGATTCTGGAGTTCTATACATATTGCAGAGATCAGTCCTCTATCACTTGTAGGGTTGGTGAAAATCTTTTCTCATTTTGTAGGCTGTCATTTTTTCTTATTGACTGTGAGCTTGGCCTTACAGAAGATTCTCAGTATCAGAGGTCCAACTTATTGATTGTTGTTCTTAGTGTCTGTGTTACTGGTATCATATTTAGGAAGTGGTCACCTGTGCCAATGTTTTGAAAAGTGTTTCCCACTATTTTTTTATTAAGTTCAGGTGGCTAAGCTTATGATCTTTGATCCATTCGGATTTGAATTTTGTGCATGGTGAAAGGTTTGGATCTATTTGCATGTTTTTACACACTACCACCTAGTTATGCCAACACCGTTTGTTGAGAATACTATATTTTTTTTTCATTGAATATTTTGGGAATCTTTGTCAAAAATCAGGTAATCATAGGTGTGTGGGTTAATGTCCGGATCTTCAATTCATTTCCATTGATCCACAACTGTTTTTATGCCAGTACCAGGCTGTTTTTATTACTGTTGCTCTGTAGTATAAATTGATGTTGGATTATAATGTCTCCTAAGTTTCTTTTGTTGCGCAAAGTTATTTTGGCTATTCTGGCTTTCCTCTTATTCCAAAAGAAATTGAGTATTTTTCTTTCAAGGTCTGTAAAAAATTGTGTTGGGATTTTGACAGGAGTTGCATTGAATGTGTAGATTGTTTTTGGTAGTATTGCCATTTTTACTATGTTGATCCTACCTATCCAGGAACATGTGAGATCCTTCCATTTTCTGATATCCTCTTCAATTTCTTTCTTCAGTGATTTAAAGTTTTTCTCAAACAGATCTGTTACTTCTTGGGTTATAATTATACTGAGGTATTTAATGCTATTTGGAGCTATTATAAAAAGTAAAGTTTGCCTTACCTAATTTCAGTCCTTTGATTTTTCATGTATAGGAGGGCTTCTGAGTTTTTTAGTTAATTTTGTGTCATGCTATATTTTTGAAGATGTTTATCAGCTATAGATGTTCCCTGCTAGAATTTTGTAGGTCACTTATGTATATAATTATGTATCTCCAAATAGAGATAGTTTTACTTCATCTTTTCTAATTTGTATCCCCTTAATCTATTGTTCTCTTATTGCATTAGGTAAAACTTCAAGAACTATAATGAATACATAAGGGGTAAGGGGACAGCCTTGTGTAGTTCCTGATTTTAGTGGGATTGCTCTGAGTTTTTCTCCATTAAGTTTGATGTTGGCTGTTGGCTTCATGTAAATCACCTTTATTATACTTAGGTATTTTCCCTGCATTCCTGATCTCTCCAGGATTTTTATCATAAAGGAATGTTGGATTTTGTCAAACATATTTTCATCCTCTAAGGAGATGGTCATGTGCTTTTTTTTCCTTCAAGTTGTTCATATGATGGATGACATTTACAGGTTTTGTATGCTGTACCCTCTCTGCATTTCCGGAGTGAATCCTACTTGATCATGATGAATGACTATTTTCTCTGTTGTATTCATTTTGCCATATTTTGGGGGGGAATTTTTGCATCAATTTTCATGAGGGAAATTAGTCTATAACTTTCTTTCTTTGTTGTGTCTTTGAGTGTTATGGTTATTGTGGCCTTGTAAAAAGAGTTTGACAATATTCCTTTGGTTTCTACTATATGGAACATTTGGAGAAATGTTGATATTATTTCTGTGAATGTCTGGTAGAATTCTACACTGAAATCATCTGTGCCTGGGCTTTTTTTTATTTGGGAGAATACAATAAGTACTTCAATTCCTTTGGGGTTATAGGACTGCATAAGTCTTTAATCTGATCTTTATTTCATTTTGGTAAGTGGTACCTGCTTAGAAAGCTGCCAATTTTCTGTAGGTTTTCCATTTTTGTGAAGTATAGATTTTCAAAAAATGACCTGATAATTATTGGATTTCTTGGTAGTCTTTTGATATGTGCCCCTTTTCACTTCTTGGCATCTCTCTCTCTGCTTTTGGTTAGTTTACATAAGGGTTTATCTATCTTGCTGACTTTCTCAAAGAACTAACTCTTTGATTCATTGATACTTTGGATTGTTCTTTTTGTTTCAATTTTATTAATTTGAGCTCTAAGTTTGATTATTTCCTGCTGTCTACTCTTTTTGGTGAGTTTTCTTCTAATTTTTCTAGAACTTTCAGCTATTAGTTCTCTCATGCAGATTTCTCTAGTTTTTTCATGTTGGCATTTAGTGCTATATATTTTCCTCTTAAGACTGCTTTCATTGTGTCCCATAAGTTTGGGTGTATTGTGGATTCATTTTTGTGTAATTCAAGAGGTCTTTGATTTGTTTCTTAATTTCTTCCTTGACACAGAGATGGTTCAGTTGAGTGATGTTTCATTTCCATGAGTTTTAGGCTTTCTCTGATTTTTGGTGTTGTTTAATTCTAACTTTATACCATCGTGATCTGTTATGGTACAAGAAGTTATTTCC